>VDFB02243409.1:0-10942 GCA_007258455.2 Sequoia sempervirens | reverse complement strand
GAATAAATACTACAAATTATTTTCTCAATACACCCTAAGTGCCTAAGGAAACTTTCCAAGGATATTTGGAACCATGCAATATGACATAGAAGTTACAAGGTACATGACACCTTAATCTTAACAGTCTCAACATATTTACATTTGATAGACTTAAACCCTTAGCAATATTAGATTGAATTTATAAATGATTAAAAATAAATGTTTATATTAAGTTTATTTCAATGTTTAATTTTTTTGCCACAATCAATATAAATAGAATATAGATCTCATCAAACACAAGAACTTACATTCACAACATGAATTGGAAAATAATTATTTGCCTAATTTTTAAGCCTTTGTTGAAAAGAATTACATGTTAATAGAATATACATTATTTCTAGTTTAAAAAAAAATAGAATATGGTTTTAATACTATCTCCAAAATTCAAAAGGATGTGATTCTTTAAAAATTGTCTAGGCCTAATATCACCATCTAATTCCCACTAATAACTATTTATCCATTTTGTTTTTACTAGCTCTTCATTAGTTTGATTTGTATTAACCCCCTAAACATATCAAGTTCATTATCTCCCTTGCTATTCCATGTCATTTTTTGGGCCCAAAAACCACTACTCCACTTCCTAGAATGGAATTCCACTCATAAGGCTAGGGTTTTCATGTAAATGAAATTGGATCATCAACAAAACATGGAGGGTTAAAGGTCAATTCTATGAGAGTGGGTTATCTCTCTTATGCTTCAAACTCATCTTAGACTTAAGAGGGTATTTCTAAGGGTATACCTTAACAAGTATTAAAATCAAACAAAATGAACAATTATACGATTATTAGCCAAACCCAACCCTGACTTGGACTCAAAACGTCCTTTGAACCAGTACAATAGATATATCAAAACCCTATATAGCTTATGTTATTGTACAAGCATAACCCACATGAGATAGATTCATTTGAATAGATCTCATGAAGATAAATCCTAGTCATAATTGTTGCCTATTTTCACTCACGAGGCTCAAAGCGGTGAGAGCTGAATCAAATTCATCATTGATAGGCTAGATTTTTTTGAAGTTTTATGCTAAAATTATTCATTGTTCATCATAAGGTCAGTTACATCTGAATTACAATTTTATTTTATTTTTGGTAAAGTGCTGCAAGGTAGCTCCCTATATTAAATTAAACAAAGAAGTACATAGCCATACGGTATCGAACAATGGTTCCTAAACCCAACACCAACAGCAATATCCACCAATCTCGCCACCACAATTTCTTCAACCAGACCGGGGAAACCACCAAAAAACTCATGAATGAATTGATATTTGTTCTTTGTTCAACCCCCGTCCGAGTCAGCTTCCAAGCACACGGAATCTTAACTTGCTATATGTCAACAGTCAGGGTTGAAAGCCAGCAACGAGAACAACCACAATCTCCACAGGGACAGAAGGCAGTGGAGAACGACAGGTAAATCTCCACGCAGCCAAAATGCAAGGCAGGCTCCCAAGAAATTTGCGAACTGAAACATTGCATACGCAGAGAACCCACACGGTCAAGGACCAAGCAAAAGATATACAGAAGCACATGAAAATCCCACCCTCCGGCCGCAGAGCAACCCGGGCGAGAATGACAACACAAGTGAAGCGAGAGCACATCGGTAGCGGAACATGACAACAACGCCATTCCCGAGAGCCAACCCGACTAACCCAACAGCGGGGACCCCAAACACCGCAGCGGGGCAGCTGCCACAAAACATAACCCGCAGCTATGAAAGCAATTACCCTTGCGCTCCCTCGCATCCCTCATTATGAGCTGCGGCCATCCGCGAGGGCAAGTCATCCCCCATACGTGACCTCTTCATTGGTCAGCCTAACACCAATGTTAGCCAAAGCATCCGCAACCCTGTTGATCTCCCTGAACACATGCGATATAGTGAATGAATCTAGCCTATTCAAATATTGCCAAATCACCGAGACCCAGTTTTGAAGCCTCCAGCTCGCCACCTTTTTCTTGCAAACTATGTTAACAACAACCTGAGAATCGCCTTCGATTTCGACATCACGAATTCCATTTTCCAAACATAGCCTAATCCCTGCAGCTAGAGCAGCCATCTTCGCCTCATTATTGGTCGCCACCCCCAGCCGACGAGCCAACACACAGACGCACAAGCCGTGATCATTCCTAATCACACAACCAGCAGCCGCTTCCCCAGGGTTGCCCTTGGCAGCCCTGTCAAAATTGAGTTTGAATTTGCCAGGTTTAGGAAGACGCCACTTGGCTTCTTTTCTCTGGTTAAATTTGGAAACAGGATCGAACCGGGGCGGCCTCAAATAGTTCCACTTCTTCTGAAGATTGTTATCCCAATTAGAGAATTGAGTATCAGAGCGAAGACAACACTTCGCATTAGCCAGCTCACACACACCAAACTCCACTTTTTTTATTATCTCTTCAACCAACAATGATAGATCGTTGAAGATCCTCTGATTGCACTCTTTCCATAAGTTCCAAACCAACAACGAAGGAGAAATCAACCAAACATCGCCCCAGAGATCCCTCCATTTGTTGGCAGGCCAGCTAGAGAGGAAATCAAAAAGTTCAAACTGCCTCGGAGTTGACCAGCCAAGTGAATGCAGCAACCAATCCCAGCATCTAGAAGCAAAGGGACAAGACAACAAAAGGTGGTTGGTGGACTCAGCATCGTGCCAGCAGAGAGTACACACCGAAGGCCCTTGAATTCCATATGTTCCCAATCTGTCGCCTGTCAGAATTCTCTTGTGCAAGGCAGCCCAAAGGAATGCACCAGCCTTAGGAAGGGCCTTGGAATTCCAGCACAAGGACGCAGGCCAATCCACACCATTCCTCTGAGCCATCTGAATTTCATAACCCAACTTGACTGAGTAGGCCCCAGATTTGGCGCCACACCAGATAATTTCATCTTCATCAGCCGTGAGATGAAGCTTTTGCTTGCCAAGAGCCTCTCCAAGTTTAGAGGCCACCTCATCCGGAATTCCCCAGCAGTCCCAGGAGCGCCAATTCACTCCACGATCACTGCCCACTTGACCTTCCACGACATAATCCGCTACTTTGTCACCAAGAAGGTCTTCCACCCTACCAAGCCACTCGCCTTCACCAATCTCTTCTGCCAATGGCACATGCCCATTCCATGAATCACGCCAAAACTTTGCCCTCATACCATTCCCCACCTTCCATGAGATGTGATCCGTAATAATGTGTCTGCTTTCCCTTATGAACCTCCAGACAGCTGAACCACCTCCATAATTGGCCAACGTGAGAATCCGCATAGGGTCCATGTCATCCAAGTATTTGCTGCGGATGATGCGGCACCACAGCCTATCCGGGTCTTTGAAGAGTTTCCAGTTCAGCTTGGTGCCCAAGGCCAAATTCACCATCTCCATTTTTCTAAGACTGGCCCCACCATTCACTTTACGTAGGCAAGTAGTATCCCACCCGATTAGAGGAATCCTTTTAATGTCCTTTGAACCATTCCACAAAAACTTTTTGTACAGGCCTTCAAGACTTGATAATGCCTTGTTCAGGAGTTTGAAACAAGACATAGCATAAATTGGGACAGCTGCCAAGACCGACTTGATCATCAGAATTCACCCAGCAAAAGTTAACCACTTACCTTTCCAGGCATCCATCTTAATCTGACATTGCCCCAACAAATCCTCCCACAGCGCAGACTTACACAAGCCTTGGAACAAGGGTACTCCAAGATGTTTGGATGGTAAAAGGGCCACTCTGAACCCCAATATGCGTACAATCTTCTTCTAGAGGACCTTCTTGGTATTGAAGAAAATAATCTCTAACTTCTCTTTGTTCAGGACTTGCCCAGAGACACTAATATATTTATCTAAAGCACCATGAATAACCGCTGCTTCCTGTAGAGTGGCTTCCCCACCCAAAAGAGTATCGTCAGCAAACTGCACATGCGTGATTGGCTCAACGTCTTGAGCCACCATAATCCCCTTCCAAAGCTTTTGCGACCTCAACATTTTGAAATGCCTTCCCATGGCCTCGGCCATAATAATAAATAGAAAAGGCGATAATGGGTCGCCCTGGCGTAATCCATTGGTGGCCTGGAAGAAACCACATAGAGAACCATTGATCGAGACCGAGAAGCGGGGAGTAGTGATACAGGTATGAATCATTTCCAACCAACCATTAGTGAAGCCAAATTTTTGCATAACAGCCAGCAAGAAGCACCAGTCAACCCGATCATAGGCCTTACTTACATCTAATTTTATTAGCATTCCCTGCATTTTGCTCGATGTTAAAGAGTGGATTGTTTCTGCAATAGTTATTATGTTGTCCATGATTTCCCAACCCGGAGTGAAGCCATTCTATTCTTCAGAGATTATTGATCCTAGCACCTTCTTCAACCGATTCGCCAAGGCCTTAGCTAGAATTTTGTAAATGGCATTGCATAACAAAATTGGCCTGTAGTCGGCAAATGACATGCACACGGGTTTTTTTGGAATTAGAGCAATAACCGTGTTGTTTATGTCCTTGACAAAGCGCTTCTTTTTTCTAAAATCCTTGATGAATTCCCAAACATTAGAGGCAATGAAAGACCAACACTTTTGATAGAAATTTGTCATCATCCCATCCAGACCCGACGCCTTATCAGGGTTCAACTCGAATGTGGCATTCTTGATCTCCTCCATGGAGAAAGGCTCTAAGAGCATCCTATTGTCCTCATCCCTGATGAGGTGAGGAATGCAGTCCAGGAAGGACCCATCCCAATCTGACTCACCCTTCATACCCACCAAAAGGGATGAGAAAAAACCAATCGCCTCCGCCTCTAAGCCATCACGATCGTCTACCACAGAACCATCTACTCTGGTAATGCACTCTATTCTGTTTCTTGACCTTTTGGAGCTTGTGGCAGCATGAAAAAACTTCGTGTTGCAGTCGCCTGCCTTCAGCCAATTTTCCCAAGCTTTGTCTTTCCAGAACCTCTCCTCTCTTGCAAGTAGTTCTGAATGCCACACCTTCAACTCCTTCTCCCTAATATATTCTATAGCAGACATCCCAAACTGAATCACATGTTCATTCAAAGCCTCTAAATCAGCGTCCACCTTACCTTTTTCGACAAAAATTTCCCCAAAGGTGGACTTGTTCCATTCCCTCAGTTTGCTTTTTATATGCCCAATCTTCTCAATTAACCGGAAGCTAGGAGTCCCACCGCCCCTGAAGCCATCCAACCACCAAGCCTCCAGAAGACCAATCAGGCTCGAGTCACACCACCACATGGACTCGAATTTGAAGTAGCAGTTATTTGGCCTCTCCCCCAACATGATTTTCAATAAGACAGGATAGTGATCAGACACAGAGATCAGAAGAATGCTGGAATCACAAATGAAGTCCTCCTTGTACCACCCCAGCCCCAACAAGAAGCGATCGAGCCGTTCAGAAATGTTGGTGAAGCCAACCCGCCTGTTAGTCCAAGTAAAGGAACCATTTTTCAGAGTGCAATCCACCACAGGCAAGCCAGAAATAAAATCCCTGAAATCCAGCATTGACTTATTTACTTTATATACTCCACCGCTCTTCTCATTAAGGTCCAAAATTGCGTTAAAATCTCCCCCAAGCACAAGCTTGTCACTTTGTAGCTGTTCTACCAAAGCTTAGATGGAATTCCACACCAAAATTTTCTCCTCCGTCCTGATAGGCCCATACACATTAAACAAGGGGAAATTAGCCTTCACAAGCCTGCAACTGACCACCTCGAGAACCCAATTCGCCTGCCTGTCGAGCAATTGAAAGTCCATGGTATTAGAAGACCATAAAATACCAAGACCCCCAGAAGAGCCGACAGCATCAACGAAAACCCCTTTCCAAATTTTACAGTAATTGATAAACTTCTCCCCAGCCAGAGAGCTAATCTTAGTTTCCTGTAGCAAGACAATATCTGCCTTAATACAATCAAGATGACACTTAACCAAGCGTCGTTTGTCAGGGGCCGATAGGCCCCTGACATTCCAACTAAGAAGCTTCATTGTTGTCCAAAGGAGGCCTTTCCTCCCTTAGATGTCAAAAAAACCTTGATACTCTGCAAGCCTTTCTCCCTTGCCTCTTCTTCCCGCTTTACCTTGCCAGATTTCCTCCCTCGAATCTTCTTCGCCGTCCCTAGAAGATTTGCCACACTTTGGCTGATACTGCGTGGATCAATAACATCTAATTCATCTTCTTCAGAAACCTCCTCCACCTCATCAGTGGAGGCCCCCAAAAGAGGGATGGACTCTGAGTCGAAGCCCAGCTCTGGCCCCCCAGGCTCCATCACACACGAAGGAAAATTTGGATTCTGAGCCACCAAAGGCACCCCACCCACCATAGGGGAGATGGAACCAGAGGGGGAAGACCTTCGGTCGCCCAGAGTAGGAGGGATCCCCCCATCGGCAGCACCCTCCCAGACCACCAACTGAAGAGAAGCAGGAGTCGACTTCTACTTTGGTTGCCATATTTTCTTGGTCTTTGCCTTTTTTTTACAATTCTCCACATTGTGGTCCCTGCTATGACAGCGCGAGCAAAAAAATTTGTCATCTTCGACTTCTACTGATTGGATCCAATGCTTGCCGCCCACACAAAGCAATATTTCCTTTGGAATTTTCTTGACAGCAGTGACCTTAATCCTGGCGTAAATGTAAGAGTCACCTTCGATAATCCCCATATCTGCATCCACCAGCATCCCCAGGGAGCGGCCGATCTTAACCAAGCAGTCTTCAACCCAATACTCAGCGGAAGGTTATACATCCCGAATCCAAACGGGTTTCTCATAAGGTTCATGTTTTGCGGCGGTGAAATTAGGGCACCATTTTGCATATACAGCGGGGATCCATCTATTTTCGGGGGCCATACGTAAAGCGGTATCCGGGCCTCAAGCAGGCCCGAACCACGACAATGAAGAACCTTTGGTAAAGAATTTGGCGATTTCGCCCGCATTCCAGTTGCTCGCTATCCAAGTTTTGATCTTGTTTCTTTCGAACCTAGGGCCAGCAACTCTGGCAATGATCGCAAGATCCTCCAACATGCCCGCCTCTTCCTCAGCCTCACACGACAGATCGATGGTGACAAAGGTCTTATGGCACGGGGCATGGCAAGAGACCTTCGAATCCTCACCAACCGCCAACCCGATCGCCAACCACGCCCATCAGAGGCACTTGCCCCTGGCGCGGCCCTTCTGCGAATTGCATCCTTTCTTTCATGAGAGTTTTTGGAATATTTAACCCTTTTTCATCTGAATTACAGTTTTATTGTGCAAGTATTTGAAACAGAAAATTGGAAATTTGCATAATAATGCTTTTTATTCATTTTGTAAAAACACTAAAATCTAGCACAAGCCGCGAGAGTAATTGAATTTGATTATGATAATCAAATAATGAATACAAAATTCAATGAAAGCTACACTACTAAAGATAATGTAAACACAAAGAAGAGAAGCAATTCATCATTTCCTGTGATGATGAATCACTTTCGCTTGATGTCTTCAGTTGTCACGTCTCCAAGCTACAGCCTCGATTTCATGCTCCATGAACTTGAAAAATTGTAAAAAAGATGATGTTAGAGATGTACTCTAAGCAATGATGAATTACATTCTACTTTATGCCTACGCTACCAAAAGGAATGTAATTTACATTCAATCAGGCATTCACCAGATGATTGAGTTACAAAGGCTGATAATCAAGGAACACAAAACTCAATGGAAGCTTTCAGCTTCGATTATTTTTGCTAACTTGTTTGTTTCAATGTGCAGGAACAGGTTCATCATGTTCAAGATCATTTTCATCAGATATGTGGGACAAAACGGGCTCCCACAAGGGTCGATCCCACCATATCAAGAAGGTATGAAGGTATTCTCCCATTCAACGTTCATATATGAGAGTCATCAAGAATCAAAGAAACAGTCATCATCTAGGACTGTCATCAAGTAGTATAATAGCATGGTAAAACAGATTGAGCAATTATCTTTTGCTCATCATTCAAAGGAACAATTAAAGAAATATATTAAGAGAGCATTGATTGCATTTATCATCTCTTGTTTCAGCTCTGCCTTTCATTTATATTCACATTTTGATGAGGCATTGAGCCCCTTTATACTGAAGGGAAAGCAGAGCATTCAACAATTCAATTGTTTCTTATGACTCCAAAGTACATACATAGTTCATCCAAAGATTCAGGAGGACAGTTAACATGATAACAAGACAACATTATTGCATCTTAAGATCAAGAGATAGAACAGAGTAATCTGTAATAGCATCGTTATGTAGGACAACCACATATGCAAGTAAGGCATTGACATATTAAAGCATCAAGGGAAACATCACCAATATATCAAGAGGTATGGCTGACATTATTATTTATTCCCAATTGATTTTGCTGGCACATGAATAGATTAGAATGATTAAGGATAGTCACTGATTCATTTGGAGAGTTTAAGGATCTTGGCAAGGCAACAAATAATCAATCTTTTTATGAGAAGATCACATCAACATGTCAGTGATCACAAAATAACATTGCTAAAATCCATATTCAAAGTTCAACACAGTCATAGTATAGTCATGCTTAAGCAAGATATCAAACAAGAAAGGTGCAGTCATGATATCATATCTCGTGCTAATGAAATATCAAAAGTTGTAGTCACATAATGATAGGACAGTCATTCTAAGTGACAATGATTTCATCATAGATGAGCACAATCAAGAGAACATTTGATAAAAGCCATATTCAAAGCTTAGCACAGTTTCAATGCAATGAATCACCAAATACCCAGAATGTAAAGGAAAAATATACAAGCCATGTTATTTTCAAAGGGTCGAGCTAACAAAGAAGGGATTTCTTTCATTTCTTGTATAGAAAAGCTCAAAACAGAATCAATAGCAACCTCACAGAAGTATGAAAATACCCAAATGAAGGAATATTCACATAAGCTCAAATACCCACACGGGGGTTTCCTCATAAAATATAGATAAATGGAGTTATCATATTTTCGGTTGTGGAGCTGAAATCAATAGCAGATTTTCATTGCTTACAACAAAAGATATAAAATTTTCAGTCATGGCCTTGACATGGAGGTTTTTCTTTCTTCAAAATATAGAGGTATCCATTTAGTATTTTCACTTCGAAAATCATAAATACATACAGGTACATTGTGGATCAAACTAAAGGAGTTGTTTTGACAAACCCCACAAATAAAAAGAATGGAGAACGGCCACACAAGGAAGAGCCTGCAAGGATTCTCATTTTGGGAGAAAACTTTAGAAAAAATCTCAAATAATTATTCCCAATGACAGCCTGAATTGAAAAGAGATAATCACTAAGGGAAACACGTCCTATTCTTGTAATCAAGTCATGGTGACCTTAGAATAAGCAAGGCATTATCAAAGAACACAAAAGGGGAAACACATCAGAAAATTGATTATGGCTGCAGCTATAAAACCCTGAAAGTGCCCTCGAAACAAATCAAAATGTTCAGAATGGTGGAAAAAGTGAACTTACCATGCACTGTTTCAAGGAATCCCTCTGGAAATCATCAAGAACATTGATGTATGGCGGAGAAAGTCCCAGAAAACTCGTAGGTTCAGACCCTAATCTCTATGGCGGCGCAACAGAGAGCTCCAGAAGTTTCATTAGAAGAAGTGAGAGTTGAAATGAGTGTTGATTAGGGATCGAGTGTTTTGCTCAACCCTAATCTTCACGTTGGTTGCCTTTGACCATGTGTTCAAACCAAGATCATAATTTCATTTACCTTGAGTCAAAATGACTTATCAATGCTGAGAGCCGTGAATTCACTTTGACTTATGCGTGATTAGGGCTTGTTCAAAATTGAGCCAACTTTATCACCATATGATTAGGGTTCCATAAGTCTTGTTTAGGCTTAGTAAAGGCTCGGTCAAGACTATTGTAAGTCTTGTTTTGTCCTTATCACTATTTTATAGAGACTTTGCATAAAGTCTTTTTAATTAAAGTTGAGCCTTCTCTTTTGTCTATTGCATAGACTATATTTATTGCATGATTTATCTAAAGTCTAATATATTAGATATTAATATTAAGGTGAAATTTTATCACTAAAATATTAATATATAATATATTTAAGAGATCATTATATTTTAAATATCAAAATAATCACCTCGATTATTTTTTATATACTATCACCTTTTCCAAAAGCATGCAATAAACATAAGCCCGGTTTGGAGTATTTTTCATGCGAAGCAGTGAAATGGAGTTCTATTTCTAGGAATCAGCTGAAGTGCAACTGGAGTACTTTTCATGCATTATGGAGCTTATTTTTTATCACTTACATGCAGTTTCAGATCTTCACCAGTTCATCTAATTGAGAGACAAAGTTGAGCCTATTTTTGGCTCTTGTCATGCAGTTTTGGCTCATTTTTTAGAGGTTTTTCCTTTTTACTCGTGAGTGTTATTTTTGGACTTAGAGTTCACTTTCAGTTTCATCTTCATGCCTTTTGAGAGGCTTATTGTATAAAGTGAAATGACTTAGTCATTTTTTCACTAGTTCTTATTTTTCAGCCTTTGCATTCTGCAGAGTGAATCATCTTGTAACTCAGCTTTCATATTCAGATTAATACAGTAGCAGGTTTACAGGTTCAATTTGTGTCACATTTGCAAAGATTCCTTCAATTTCAGTAAAATTTAAAATCTGCCTTGTCATTATGGTGTTTTTTATGAATGGTTTGATGAAGTTTTACTATGTTTAAATATCTGAACCTTTAAAATCTGTCTCATTTATATTTGCATGCATTCAAATAGTAAAAATAAAAGGTCTAAGTTTGTGTAAATGAACAATATTCTTCTTTGCTGTGAAAATTTTATTTTCCTTCAAAGGTGATTTGTTCAAGCCTCCCTTAGAGTCATTTTTGTGGTCAAACTGTTAAAATCGACTTGTGTGGATAGTTTTCATGAAATTTATTGTGAAT
>VDFB02243408.1:0-13146 GCA_007258455.2 Sequoia sempervirens | reverse complement strand
CATCGCATGTGATGTTGACACTTGTCATGACCTAATCCCTTTATCATTTAAGGTTGCTCCTATATAGTACTCAACCCTCATTGTATTATCAATAACCTTTTGATAACCTTTGAGGACTCTTGAGGTTCATTCTATAGCTTTTTCTTGTTGAGGATACTGCATATCATTGTTTGTAGCTCTTTTGCATGGAAGGTGTTTTTGTTCATTGTTTGATCTTATAGCTCATGTTTTTCACAATTCTAACATGGTATTAGAGTGAGGATTCAGTGAACCCCTTCTCAATATTTGAGGGTTTTTTCTCAACTAGGATTATAAGAGTAAATTTGAAATCTTATTTGTTGTTTTTGTTTTTTTCTATTTTTTTTATTTTTGCTTTTTTTAATTAAAAACAAACAATAAATAAATAAATAAAATTTCCACCCCAAGGTCATATGGGCAACTAGTGTCGAGTTTGTAGGGGGCTAAAAAAAATTGCTTTTTTTTTGTTGCAATTTTAGCAAGATCGAAAAAATTGCGATAACTTTTTTCCCAGTTATCAAAATTGGGAAAACAAGATATCATTGAAAAGAAGGTTGTGAGAACTATCCAATGGTGTTGGTTTTTTCTCAAATTTTTCTTCTAGTTAATTCTACAACCTGTCAAATTGATGTGTTGTTTTCACTCACAAGCTCACAAATTTTGACTCGTTTGTCTGTTTTTGTGATTCCAGAGGCATTGGGACAATCTTTTAGAGCTTGTCACTACCATATATGAAATTTTATTGTCCCTATAAGGTCCTCCATTCAATAGGAAGTGTAGCTTATAAATTAAAACTTTCATCCTCTTCCAAAATTCATCTTATCTTTCATGTCTCCTATTTGAAAAAAATGGGTAATAATATTCTAATCCAGCCAGGATTGCCCAAGTTAGATGCATAAGGGGTGTTAGTTTTGGAATTTGAGGTAATGATTGATAAATGAGTGAAACAGTTGTAAAATAGAGTTATCTTTGAATTCTTAATCAAGTGGAAGAATCTATCAATTAAAGATGCCAAATACAAAGATGAACAATTCATAACAAAAAAATTAGTTATTAAGTGTTGAGGTCAACATTTTTATGAAGGGGATAGGAATTTCATGATCTTACTATTCTATATTCCTATGTTTAATAAGGAGAAACATTTGTGGCTTGATTAACCTTAAAAAAATTATTTATTAGCTTTAGTTATTATCTTAGTCCAAGTTAATTAGGATGAAGAGGTGTCTTTTTACATAGTTTTTATCAACATAAATTAGTTTCAAAGGGAAAATAAGCCTTATACATCAAATAGAACAACTTAAAGCCCACATAATGAATTTTTAGTTGAGGCATAAGCACTACAATTTTAGCCAAGTTGTCAAGTAAGATTTAACACAACTTCAACAAAGTTGTAAAGCAAAAATAGTACCCAAGGATCTACATAAAATAATTCTAAATCCTTCTCTATTCAACCTCACACCCTTAACTCCAGTGTGGGATTAGAAGATAGATTTGGGAATACTTTTCTTCTTCCTTTGGAAAACTGTCTAGGAAATGTTATCATCAAAATACTTAGACCTAGGGGAAGGGGGAGACTCCCCACAAAGGGCCCATCCATGGGAACAGCACAAAAAGATGAATGTCTTCTCAAAGATCCCGATGATCAACTTCCACAAGAAAAGACAGATTCTAAGGAAAAGTTGAGGGTGTAGCTAAAACAATAAAAAACATGAAGTTGAGCAATCAAATCAAAAGCTAGGTAGGACTCAACAAAAGGAGCCAAAGGAGCTATAGGAGTGAGACACTTGAAGATCTACGCTAATCACATGAGAAGCCCCCTCAGAAACTTGGCTCATTGTAAGAGGAATCAAAAGAGAAGATCTAGGATCCTAAGAAGACACATCATATTAAGAGGAACCATCAACCAAAGAGTAAGAAGTGTTAATAGTCAAGTCATCATTGTGGGCATTCCTCCACTGCATCTTGTATTGTGTTGAGTGGATAATTTGAAGCTAGGTGGTCAATGGAAAACCATTGTCTACATCTAAAGGGAGTCCCTCATAGTCAAGTGTTTGTGTCCAAGGGTTATCCCCTACCATCAAAATATTATCCCCATGAAGAGTCATATATATATATATATATAAGACCACCAACATATGAGAAAAAGTAGAGTGACCCATGTAGGAAGTAGTAGAGTCAACCTTTAAGAAGTTACCAATTGTATTTCCAATGGCCTCATAATAGAAATCTACCTTAAATTGGAGAGGAAAATTTAGTATCCTAACCCATACTAGTATGATATTGAGATGTTTAAAGAGGGGCTTGAAGGAGATAGACCAAGTCTTGACCAAGAGGGAGTACTCAACTCACATCCATAACCCATCATAAAGAACCAAATCCCTATCATTTCAAGAGTAAAAAATTTCTATGAAGAATCTCCTATCACAATGGAATAGATTAATATTTCCATCAATGAGAGGCTTCCAATATTCTTAAACCCAGTTGTGTAAGTTGGGAAGAGAAGACCACAAATTATTAAATCTATAGAGAAAGCCATAATGAAGATAAAATTCTTTAACTTTTATCACATCCTATCCATAAACCACAAAAAGGGAGGATTATGAATAGGGAATGGACCATATTTTATCTTGCAAAGAAGGGTAGGCAAGAACCCTCGTACTAGCTATATTTGTGTAGGATGAAAGGGGACCGTATCTTGAGCCTAAAGAACCAATCTTTGTACCAATAATTTGACTATGAGATACCCCAATCACATATACACATTCCTATAGGATACCAATGCCATTATTGACCCTTGAAACAAGACCATTTCCATCAAGATAAGCAACTCAAAAGTTTAAAAAAAAATAGTCATTACCATAAGAGAACACACCTCAAATAAGGAGTGGTTGGATAATTTCCAAAATTTATTGAGGTGTAGGTGACATATGATCATGGAGAGAAGAGTCCACAAATAGTGGATACATGGCCCTATCAAACACATAGGACAACTAAGAGGGGGGGTTGAATCAGTTGTATATTAAAACCTTCAAACCCTCATTAATCTTCAAACCCTTATTAAGCTTTAGCATGAATGTAAACAAATGAAACATCAACACATCAACAACCATACACAATAGAACACTAGATTTACGTGGAAAACCCTAATCAAGGAAAAATTGTGGTGAGGATTAACTCGCATATATATGAATATCGACACTAATTACAAAAGGCTCATTTCCCAAAGAAAGAAAGGCTCACTTTCAAGGGCCCACTACCCAAGAAGATCAGTTCTTCAAAAATACAAGAGAATAAAAAGAGACTGTTATGAGGAGATTCACTACCTCAGAGCAACAGGAGAATCCACCACAACCATCTGCAACCTTTAGCTCACTGCCTCTAGCAACTTTAGGCACACTAAAATGTAGACACCTTCTTGTCACTGCTTCCAATAGTCTTAGACGTTCATGCTCACACTTAGATCATAGAACTTGATCACATACACATCATCTCACATCACAAAACACACCACACACTTCTCCAATAAATGACCTTGTCTATATATATATATATATATATATATATATATATATATATATCATCCACAACCACAATTAACCTTTTCCAAGTCAACTTCAATGAAATGTATGCACCTCAAACGTGCAACCACAAAATAGGTTGGCACCAAACACCTCCACCGTGGAAAGAAGTGAATGAAAACCACATTAAGGGTTAACCAAGACCCAAATATACACTGACAAGCTACACCAAGCTTCCACAATCCATGAAGCACATCGACACATAGCACTAGCATGCTAGGTCGGCCAAACCGGCATTAACACTAACAAGAAACCACATTCATACTTCGCCAGGTCTAGAAATAACTTGGAGACCACTTAGCATTATTACACAACATCCTAGAATATTTTAACACCAATAGAATACTCAAAATCACTGGCACAAACATATGCAATTGAGAACATTATCATCCTATGCAACCAATCAAACTGTCACTGAGACACAACTCATGAACCAAGCTTGCAGAATAGTTGAACACCAACCCATCCAAGGGAAAATAAATACAAGCATCATCAACACATTCCAAAATCTACAAGACAAGAAACTTTAGTGCAAATAAATGTGGAGCAATTCCATTTCTCCCAAACAACCTTCCTCAGAAGTCAAACACTATCAAACACATTTTCTATTGTCGCACGATCCAAAACCTAAAACTATAGATATAACACCTCTGAATACTTTTGAACATCACATCCAAACCACACAAGCACATCTTCAAGCATGCAGAAATGTGGAGAACAATACAAAACACACCCCTATCCCTCGTCCACTTGCCTCCCCCTTTGACATCAATGTAATGTCTCAAGCATAAAATTTAACACAAAATGCTTATTTGCATATTGGAATTCAATGAACAACAATGCTCGAAATGTAAACACTTGAAATCATAGAGTTGATGCAAATATATTCAGATCAAACAACAACTTCTTACAAAAATTCTTTGAAGCACAATTCAATCTCTAAGGTAAGAAAGCTCTCAAGATCCAAAGTGGTTTTGTCCTTTGATCTAGGTAATCACTACGGTTTCATCCAATGAATACAACTCCTATGAGTTTTCATCCATAGAAGGGTTTAGAACATAATGTTCAAATTGTATAAAAAGAGGGAACATAATAATCAGCTACTCGATATAGAATTCAACTACCTATACATATATGCTACTAATTCCCTCAAGGAATAGGTCAGCTTAAGCCAAAGTAGCGCTAAAGCCTAGAATTTAAATATCTACACGCTACACTCAAGTTGACCTTAATACTCGAAGGCAATTCCCAGTTAGGACCAACATTCCTACTGTAGACCTATTCACACACTCCTTGGATCTCCTCCCTTATCCTCCCATTCCGCAATTATCTCTGCACACTTCGAAGAACACTCATCCCTTTCGCTTGTGGAATTTACTATTGGGAATTCAGTTTAAGCATATTATAATAATGAGTTCTCACTGGGAATTGCTTTATCCTTTCAGATATCTGAATACATAGTAGATATGGCTTTGTAGATTGTGTTTTCTAAACCATATCCTGAAATATGCTCTTGTGGTAGGATGACATATGATCTCCCAATCAGGCCAGGCGATGTGAAGTTGGACTGTGGTACAGAGCAAACTTCTAACAAAGATAACTCTCTGAATATGGATCCTTTTTGCCTAAATTTTGGATATGAGGCGCACTAGATACCAAAGAGATTATGTTCCAAATTGCACGTGCTTAAACTCTTCTATTGTGAAATGCAGCAGGATGACCAAGTCTCACTCTATAATTTCCTATCCAGAAAAGGGGACATGACAAGTCCTTCCCTCTCAAAATTGCTTGTCCTCAAGCAATTCAAACTTGGATGCTCAAGAGTTTTAGGACCTTCCCATGTGGCATCTTCAATTGGAAAATTCTTCCATTGGACAAGGCATTCAGTTATGCTCCTATTCCTTAGCTTCTTGATCCAGGTGTTAATCATTGCTTCCAAAATGAGAGTGAGCTTCCCCTTATCATCAAGTGGATGTAACTCAGTTTTTGGGGCTTTGTGCAATTCCAAAACCTTCTTCAGATAGGAGACATGGAAAATATTATGGATTTTTCTTCCCTTTGGAAGCTCAACTTCATAAGCAACTTCTCCAACCCTTCGAATCACCTTTTATGGCCCATAAAACCTTGGTTTGAGTTTCTTTGCTCCACTTTTTTAAGGGAAGATTGTCTATAAGGTTGTAGTCTGATGAAGAACATATCCCCTACTTTAAATGAAATTTTATTCCACTTCTTGCCTGCATGTATCTTTTTTTGGTTTTGAGCTTGTTGCAGATGTTCTTTGAGTGTCCTCAATACATCTTGGCTCTTATTGATCATCACGGGTTGTCAGAACTCTACTATCAGTAAGAACCAATTTTTTGAATGACATAGCTTCATACCCATAAATTTTCTTGAAATGATACATGCCAATTGACATGTGGTGAGTGGTATTATAGTAGTTCTCTCCCAAATAAAGCCACTTGATCCATGTTGATTGCTAACTTGAGACATAGTTCTGCAAGTATCCCTCTACCCATTTATTCACAACTTGAGTTTATCCATAAATTTTTGGATGATAGCTAGTGCTAGGAGTGAGCTTAGTACTAGTAAATTGAAATAACTCTTTCCAAAAAGTGCCAAGAAATCAACTATCTCTATTACTTACAATTTTTTAGGTAGGCCATGCAACCTGGAAACCTCTTTGAAGAACAATCTTGCAACTTCTGGAGCTTCAAAGTCACTAGGAATTGAAAATAAATAAGCATACTTAATCATCCTACCAACTACAACATAGATACAATCTTTTCCTTGCACTCTAGGCAATCTGGTAATGAAGTCCATGGATATACTCTCCCACTTGTGCTTTGGAATGGGAAGAGGTTGCAACACTCCAACAGGGAATTCTTGTTCCCCATTGTTATGCTGGCATGTGATACATTCCCTAATGTGTGAGAGAAAATAATCTTTGAGGCCCTTCCAAACAAACCTTTCTCTGATCTACTGGTAGGTCTTATAGTATTTGGGATGACCTGTTATTGGTGCATTGTGGTAAGCCTCCAAAACCTTTGCTTTCACCTTAAATCCAGAGGTCAAGGACACTTTATTTTTGAAGAGAATCAAACCTTCCACCACTGCATACCTTTCATCCTTCTCCACACCTTCTAGGATTCTAGTAGCAAAGGGGTCTTCAGCATATTCCTTCATGATGGAGTCCTTCCAATCAGCTGATGTAGTGGTCATATGACATAGTGTGGGTCTCCTTGAGAGTTCCTCTGTCACTACATTCTTCCTCCCCTTGACATATTCAATGTAAAAATCATATGCCTAAATTTTTCTCACCCACTTTTATTATCTATCATTTAGGTTCTACTGACTCAAAAAAAACTTCAGATTGTTATGTTCTAACTTGACCACAAATCTTCCACACACTAGGTATTGTCGGAAATTCTCCAAGGTGTGCATTATTGTTAGCATCTCTTTATCATATATGGAATAATCCATTTCAGTTTCTCTCAACTTCCTTCTCTCTATTGGTGTTTTAATTTACACATTTGGAATGCAAATTTGAAATGGATAGCTATGCACAGATAAACTGCTCTTCAAATTAGGAGGGGAAGCTCCCTCTTGCTGATAATGTGAAAGAAATTAAATTAAATCTAATTTTCCTATCTTTTTATTTTAGCTAGAGCACAAGGTTTATAAAACTCAAATGTAGTAGCTGATATTTTCTGATTTAGAACTTCAAATACGACTAACCTACGCTAATGACATTTCTAATATCTCAAGTAAAATGCAGAGCAAGATAATTAGAAATGAACAAAGTTTGATTCTCTGACAAAGTGCTTAAATAAACTCTTTCTCAACAAACATTTACTTACTTTCAATGTAAGCTGAAATTAAGATCACGTAAGCATAACACAGTAAAAGTACTTAGATAAACTCTCCTTCCAACATACATCTACTAACTTTCAATGCAAGCTGAAATTAAAGATCATATAAGCATCACACAATAGACATAAACTCGAGACATTATATCGAGGAAAAAGAGGCTTAGGAATTTATTTCTCAAAACTTTGGAATAAAGATTACACTAAACACATGCATGGAACAAGAACTTGCAGCTAAAGGAGACTTGCAAGCTTGTTCTTACACAAAGTGAACAACAACTACAAGACAACAACTTGACGTAAAAATAAGCTCAGCAATTTGTTATCACTAGTACGGTTGAAAATAAATGAGCAAGGTTGCTCTTATTTATAGCCTACGTAGAGGAGTAGGGAACCCTAAAATTTCCATGCTTTTACAACTAAGACTTGCTCAACAAGCAAGCTTTATTTCTAAAACTAAAAGAAGATAACATCTAACACCTAAGAAAGAAAGAAAAGTTGGACGTGCCAACTATTACATTTTATCTTCTTTCTCTTCTTCAAAGAATAGATAAGAATTGTTTCGAGAATAGAAAGAAAGTGGAATGAAAGCTTCTAGAAGAAATTTTCTTTAAATTTTTATCACATCCGCTAAAAAGTTGGAGACTGTGTTTGTCTGGTGCATCAATACTATCAATAGCAAAGTTTTTCTTTTCTAAGATATCCTCTCCATTTGCAATTGATCTTAGGAAATCTTCAACTTCATTGGCCGCTTTCTCAAACTTTGTTGACATCATGGAAATCTGACTCAGGCCACCATCATTGTTGTGAACAACACTTTGAAAATGGGCTTGCAATTCATCAAGTCTGACATAGGAACCATCATCATGATGGCATCGAGAAGGAATCTTTGTGATAAACTCATTTATGAACAAAAAAGCTTCAACTACCCTTTGCATGTATGCAACAAACTCCTCAGCTATCCTCATAGGTTTTCACCTTGAATATGTGATGCTCTCCCCATGAAAGGATTTGCTTCTTGTGTTCTTTTGAAACCATTGAACCATAGGCTATATTCAAATCTGAAATGATGATTTCATGCCTTGGTTTTACCTCTTCCATTGACTATTCAAATCCTTGAATTCCTTGACGTAGCTTATGAGCGTCATCTCTCAGCTAAAATATTTGTGCCAAGATTTCCTTCCCTCTAATGATGAAATTCTCAATCCATTCCTGAGTTTGTTTCCCACATATTACTAGTTGTCTTAATTGATGGTGATCAATTGGTGTCTCTAGAACCTGGGGCGGCAACTGAGTAGCGTGTGAAGTGCCATGGACAAGGTTAGAAATATAAAGCCTGAGTTGTTGTATTTTAGCCTTGAGGGTTGCCTTGTCTTCTCCATCTTTGATCACTCTTTCTTGAAGGCTTTTAGATACAACTTTGAACGTACTAACTTTCGCATGTCTGGTGCTTTTTCCAAGATTATCCTTCACCATCATGAAATCATCTAGATCCACTTCATCTTTGTTTTTGTCTTCAAGAGGTGTAGCAGTCTCCATGATCATTTCACCATTAGGATTTCTCTCAAAGTGGATTTGCTTCTTTTCCTTCTTTTTAGGTGCTTCTTGATAGATGTTGTCAAGGTCATCAAAATTCTCTTGATATGAAGGTCTTCTTCTCTTCCTTCCCAAGGAGCTCACAAGCCAAGACATGATAGTATCTCTACTAACTTCCTTGGGAGGTTGAACTGCAATTTCTTCATCTTCTTCATCCTCTATATCAATATGAATTGGCGAAGACCTTGGAAATGTTGTAGGATCATGTGTCAAAGGCACGTCTTTTGTTTCTTTCTAAGGTACAAAATCTACTGGAGGAGCTTCTGCTTCATTTGTTGGTTGCTCTTGTATGGTTATGCTTGAGAAGTCCAACCTTCTTCTTATGTTTTTAATTGACCTGTTTCCTTTTACACCTTCTTGAGACTGATTTACACCTTTCCCTTTCGATTGTGCTCCGGAAGAGGAGGGAAGTGATGACTGTATCCTTGGCAGCTCTGTTGTTGGGATGGACTTCTTCCTCTTGAGGACTAGAAAAACCTTGTTGTGCTTTAGGACTTGTCTTGTCCTTTCTTCAATTGAGAGGGACTCTTTGTTAGCCCAATTTACTTGAGGAAGGGGTTGATCTTCAATTCGCTTATGAGCGTACATTGGGAGAAGCACATCCTCATCATCATCTAATAACCCTTCGATATCCTTTGCTAAGTAGTCTTTCATCTGATGAAGAGTGAGCCTGCTATAACTACGCCTCCGCACCTCAAACTCATCTATGCAGTTAGCCCAAAAATATTCAAGAGCGAGCAAATGAGCATAGTTCTTCTCAAGTCGAGCAACGAAGACACCATGAGGGTCATATGATCGTCTCTCACTGTAAGGCTTGAGACCAAGTTTATCTAACTCATCTCTCATGGTCTTAACATCTATTGCTGATCTGCATGTATAGATTCCCAACCCCAATGGAAAACTAAGGGTGGGTTTCTTTCTATTCCTCAAGATCAAGGACATCACTGGCAACGTCTGTAATGATGTAGTGACTTCGTGAACTCTAGCTGAGGGTAGTATTTTTAGATATGTTGTACGCTTAGAGACCCCTCGATGTTCAACCCTCTGAATTGACCTTGGTAGGCCACTAGGTAGACTAGGTAGGAAACCATATGGAATTCATGAATTTGGAAGTATTATGTTATTTATTGATGGAGGTTGTCACTGATTAAGGTTGCCCAATCATAGAATTCAGTCTTCTTCATGATGTGAGGTATGACATAGAACATCTAGGGTTGAAATTTCGTAGCATCTTCTTGTCTAGTGACCCTATTGAGCAAGATGATCATGATAGCAATTTCATCTTTGAACTCTCCTCACCCGATGTTCTTCGACAAAGTCTTATGTTTTTCCTTCATCCACTTTTGTGCAATCTTCTTATTGTATTTGTCCTTGTGCATCTCCCATATCCTTTCACATTCTCCTTTAGAAATAGTCACACTTTCAGGCCAAGGAGGAATTGAGAAGCATTTCTCGATCATGTCAGGTTTCAAACTGCAAATCAATCTACCATCTACCAATTGAATCTCCCGTGTTGCCGAATTGTAATGCTTGATGCAAGAAATTAAAAATTTGAGACTATGAACTGAAAGAGGAATGGATGTCATTGCGAGTAGTCCAAAGTGCCCTAGGTTTCTAATTGCAGTGTTACCTACGCTCTCCAAAGCATGTAAGTCGAACACTGGCTTGATGTGATGCAAGTCAGTCTCAATTGTTTTGATGAAGTCATGGTATAGTGCTAACTTGGTCTTGAAATCATTGGGAGTGTATTCCATTATGAAAACCTTGAAGAATGACTGTAAACTCGCCTATGTTCAGGCAAGTTTTGAGCAACTTACTATTTTTAGAATGTTGGTTTTTATTCTTCAAACGGACAAATTTTTTTAAATTTTTCCGAGATATGGGTTTTGCTCAGAATTTCGTTGTAAGACAACCCAGATCATCAGTTTTTTAAAATTTTGAGTGTAGACTGAAAAGGAAACAAACCCTAATTTCTTCAAATTTTCACAAAAAAAGCTGGCACCTGGGTTTTGTTCAGAATAAAATTTGGAATGAACCCAGTTGATCAGATTTGAAAAATATTGAGGGCTGATTGAAAAAGCAGCAAACCCTGGGATTTGAAATTTTCTTAAAAAAACCTATGATATGGGTTTTCTTCAGAAGATTGTTTTAAGAGGACCCAGATGATCAAAATTTAAAAACTCTAATGATTTCTCTAACATGCAAGGAAAAAGCAGCTGCTGCAACTTGAGAAATCTCTTCAAAAAATCTTTAGAATGATGAGATGAAAAGACCCAAATAACTGAAAATTGAAATCCTTGGCCTTCTTCAAAAATCATGAAAAAGCAAGGTCTTATGTTGTTGGTCTGAAAATTAACGATTCTTGAAAATCAGCAACCTTGAACTCCTGAATCTTGAAATAAAAACTTCAAAGTTGCTACTCCTCCTCAACTTAGACACCACCTGCAAAGAATAATGAAAATTGAATGATAAAAGCCTCTTAAATAAGCTCTAGGCTTGAGAAAACCCTGCTTTCTTTTTTATTTTATCTTCAAAACCCTAAAATTTTCTTGTTCATTGAACTTGGACATTCATTCTTCATCTTGCAATTTTAAAATTTTAAAATTTTGACTAAGGCATGGTATTTTGGGCGCCCTTCTTGGCTAGAGATGCCAACTTCTTCCAGACTTAACCATTTTTCTGAGTTTTTTGACTTTTCTATGATTTTGAACCCTGCTTTGATTCAAATCTCTGATGTCCAGATTGATCTGATGAATGAGCTGAATGATTCATTGCGAAGCCTGATCAAATTTGAGAAGATCATTCTAGAGGCAGCTTCAGCTAAAAACTTTGTTTGATTCTTCAAAATCATGGGTGCCCATCTCCTTCTGGGGTGCCCAACCTTCACAGACTTAGCCATTTTTGTGTTTTTCACTTTCTCCATTTCCCTTTGGTCTTCTAATGAATCCTCGATTACGGGAGCTACGTTGATCAGATTGGTTGGCTGACTGCTTTGTTGGATAGCTTGGTTGAATTTGACGAGGTGATCTTGGAGACTACATCGGCAAATTATGTCATTTAAGGCTTCAAAACCTTGGGTGCCTATCTTCTCCAGGGGCATCCATGTTCACTAGACTTAACCATTTTTTATGTTTTCAACTTATCTCTCCTCTTTCAGATGATCTCGCCATTTCAAATGATCCGGACGTCTGATGGACTAATAGTTGTACTCGATGTGAAGCTGCGAAGATTTTGAGTGGGGTCCTCTAAGAGTGATATCACTTGAAAGCTGCATTTTAGGGCTCAAAAGCTTGGGCACCCCTGGCTAGCTGGGGTGCCCAACTCCACCAGAGTTAGAAATTTTCTTGTATTTTCCTCTTTGCTTTTGACTTTTGATATTTAACTCTTGTTTTTCCCTCTGTTCCGCCTTCAACATCTAATGGATGCCAACTTAGATTGATGAATTGATGGTCTTGTTTGAAAGCCTGATCAACTCAAAGGAAGTCACGTTGGAGGCTTCATTGGAAAATTCATCTATTTAGGCCCTTAAAAAATTGGGCGCCTTTCTCCTTCTGGGGTGCCCAACTCCTCCATACTTAGCCATTTTTTGCTTTGAATTTCATCTTCAAACTTGAATCTTCTTCTTCATACCTTCAACTCTATCTGAATTTGTCGATGACTAACAAGTTTGACGATCTGAAAAAAAAATATCCATTGCGAAGCTGACTAGATTCTGAAGAGATTGAGCTCAATGGCAAGCCCTAACTACTAAGTTTGATCTCTCAAAAGGTTAGGTTCCCTTGGGCACCTGGGGTGCCCAAAGTTCCCAGACTTAGAAAAATTTTAGTGATTTTCATGGTTTTCCTTTTGTCTTCTGGTTGAAACCTCTGAGTTTGATCTCGAATTCCGAGTGACTGGATGATTTGATGATGACGTTGTCAGACTCACTACAAAGCTAGGAAGAATCTAAACAATTTTTCCTGGAAGCACAAACCCTAATTCCATCATCTGATTCCCTAAAAAGATGGGTGCCTATCTCCTCCTAGGGCGCCCATGGCTGGCAGACAAGACATTTTTCTACAGATTTCAACTCCTTCCTTCGTTCTTCA
>VDFB02243407.1:0-19932 GCA_007258455.2 Sequoia sempervirens | reverse complement strand
AAACACTAAGTGAAGACATTTAGAACCAGAATATGATTAAGACCTGACACCTTACTGTAGTGATGTGAAAATTTTCACAAAGCTAGATTGCTGTGCAACCAAGTGGTGACCAATTTAGGTGAATCCTTACAAATTTAAATGAGAAAACACCCATTGATCTAATTTCATTTAGATATTAACTTCTACTTGCAAAATAATCCAGGATACAGATTGTGTTTGAGGTTTCATCTAATAAATCGCTCCTCCCTCTTTTATTCCTTATTGGCAGCTTGGAAATATGTTCCTCGTTGTTTCTTTACAGCCTTTCTCTACTCTATTTTTTAATTTGTTACTGTTTGTAGCTCCAGTGACAGTTGAATCTGGTGGACATAATATATGTTAAATCATTTCTGGTGCAGGAGCACCTGGTTGCATTCAAGCCTCCATGTGGCCTATTTGTAAATAAATGTCTAGGAAGGCTTAGGAGTCATATAATAAGGTCTAATGGACCATTAGGTGTCCAATTTGTGGTCAATAATGCTCAAAAGAGAAAAAACATGCAATGGGAATGGATAGATCCATGAGTCCATTTCATTTTCCAGTTTGGTTCATTCATTTTTATTGCAGACAGGTCAAAATCCCTGTTAGGGTAAACAGTGGCTTTAGAATTTGTGTTTCTTCTACTTAATCCGGTGAAAGGTTTCAATTTCTTGGTGAGTAGATTCCTTGCTGCATATAGAATCATATTTCAAAGGTTATAGACCATAAGTGTAGTGCCCCTCTAGTTCGGTTGTCTTTGGTCTCCGAGTAAGTTATTTTCTAGTGTACTTAGTGGTTTTGTTTAAAATGATTAATTAAAATTAAGAATTATCTTGCGATGCATAAATTTGGGTACCATTGGAAAATAAACTAAGAGTGAGACCACTCCTCACCATGTCCACATAAGATGATTGATTATGAGAACACAGTTAGTCACTTATCGAGGCCCCTTTAAAAGTAACATGTGTTATTAAATAGAAGTCCCACTCATGAGTAAAGAGGAAGATAAAATAAAATAGCAAGCATGAATAATTATTTTAGTAAATAGTTAAAAAGTTGAAAGTGATTTAAAAATGTATATAAGTAATTTAGCTATTATAATAAGGTGAGATTGTTTATTATATAGATATGATGTATATAAGACATTTAAATAAATAATATTTTATGTATTATATTGATATAGTGGTAAATGTTCTATTAAGTAACTTAAGTGGTCTAAATTAACGAGTAATAATAGATTTAATGTTAAATAATCTCACTTCGTAATTATGATAATCGGACCCAAATTTAATAATTAAGTGGAAATAAATAATTAAATGACTATGTTGATAGGCATCATCAATATTAGTGTTGAAGATATATTAAATGTTATAATAGTGACTCATTAAGAGAAATCATTCTTGCAGTTTAAAATAAAATAAATAAATAAGAAATAAAATAATTTCCCAAATCTTCAAGAAGGAATTTAATTTAATTTTTGTAACAACCTCAAAGGACTAAGATTAATATATATATATATATATATATATATATATATATATATATATATATATATATTTGTGATATAAGTGCTAATAATTGTCTCTTCGTTGAGTCAAATGAATACTCAAATTAATGGCGATATAAAAGAAGTCGAGTACAATATATTTATTTTATTACCTCTAAGAGACATGCGGAAGGGTTTGAATATTTGATCGCCTCATTTCTTGAAGCTTCTGCCAATCGTTCCACGTGCTCTGTTTTCTGCATGCATTGCTTCCTCTAGGCGGCTGTGTCCACATGCTTCATGTTCGCGTAAAGAGGATACTGGCAAAGGCTTCTTTTTGTTTTTTTGGAAAACCCACCATTCAGGGGGAGATCTTCGGAGGCTTAATTTTGTGCGAGAGGAGGAGCCCGAGGGCTGGACCGAGAGGAGGACGGAGAGAGGGGAGAGGCATGCTGTCAAAAAGCTCGTGTGCCCTGTCTGTGTCTCCCATTTCTTTTGGCGTACATTGCTACCAGGGTACTTATAACTTCAAGATCTGAGAGCGAAGTTTTCAGTTGGGCAAAGGCATAGGGGATGCTTGCTGCGGTATTAGCTCCTTCAAACTCTTCCTTTATGGTATTACCTTTCATTTTCTCCAATTTGGTGATTGCTGCCTGTAAATAAGGCTCCTCCGTTGATTCTAGAACATGTTTATTAAAATGAAAATTGCAGTCCTTGAGATGATAGCCCTTTCTAGCATTCTGTGAACAGGTCATGTGCCTTGTCATTTCGTCCACTTTTGGCATCCATGTTATTAGGGTAGTTTGTCAGTTGTAACTAGAATATCTGACGAAGTTCCTCTATCCTTTAGGCTTCGAAGGATGTCCATACTTCTACAAAGTTCCCATTTTGGCATGGGCATGGATGGTGTTAGCAAAGGTTGCAGAATTTGGCTTTAAACCTGACAAATGCAATTTCCTTGAAATTTCTAAAGCCTTTTCAATAAGTCTATCTCTTGTACCTACGCCCCTGTAGCCAATTTTCTCGCAGTCTCCTCATTCTTTTTCCATGCAAACTAAGCTCGGTGTTGTCGGCCCTGCTCTTCTGTAGTTATCTCCTGATTTTCAGATCGTAAGGTTGCCTTGGAGATGCCTGTTTCCCCTCCATTTACCTCAGACTTGGGTTTTGATTCACTTTCCCATTTCCATCATCGTCATTAAATGAGTATGCAACATCAGCGTACACTTTGGAGCCAACCCCAGTTGCATTTTCAAACCCTCTATCCTTAACAACCACCGTGTCTGCAAGGAGCGATGAATAATTCTGTGTTTTGGGGTTACCAGTCTGCAACTGCAAATAATCTCCCCTGGAGACCATTCGCCACCTGTCTCCCCAGCAGCAACACTAGAACACAGAAGACTGTGGGAGGCGTAAATAGCCTCCCACCTCTTTTGCTAACCCGTCTCTACAGCATAGAAATAGAATGTTGTAGAGGTTTTAATTAATCTTCCCGATTTCAACCTAATCGTTAAATGAGTATGCAACATCAGTGTATACTTTGGAGCTAACCTTAGTTGCATTTTCAGGCCCATTATCCTTAGCAACCACAGTGACAGCAAGGACCGATGAATAATTCTGTGTTTTGGAGCTACCAGTTTGCAACTGCAAATTCTGAAACCCAAGCGATACATTAAAATTCCATTTTGTGCATATCCTGCAATCATTGCATCCCTTGAGATCACATTTCTTAGAGGCATTCTGAGAATGTTTTACATGCCTTGTCATAGTATTTAGATTATGGAGGGTGTATAAGATTGAATAATCTCCCTGATACCATTCACAATCTATCATAGTTGCAACACTGGAGCATAGAATGTTGTAAAATTTAAATAAACTTCCTGATTCTGTTGGCAACCTGTCACATCTGCAGTACTTGAAATTAGAATGTTATAGAGGGTGAAATAATCTCCCTGATTCCATTATCAACCTGTCTTAGCTGCAAATTTTGAACATAATAGGAATTTTAAAAAGTTTAAATAACCTGTTGATTCTTCACTGTGGCTTTCATTTGGTGATCATTGGACTTATAAGATCCTTCAACCACATCCTCAATATTGTGTTTTGCAGCTCTCTTAATAGCAGCTCACTTTTAAAACCTTAACACCAACTCTTCAAGACAACTCCTTGCTGCAAGCCGCATAGTTGTTCAGTTGGACAAGAAAACTTTCATTTTTCCCCCTAACATGCTTGCTAATATGCTGACTGCCTTCAATATCTTAATGACTGCCTCATATTTGGTGACCTTCCCCAGCCCACAGTTCTCTTTATCTCTGCTTTTGGTCACTCTACTTGAATTCTTATTTGCATCTAAGTGAGTTATTGTTTAATTTTGAAAGCTCTTACAATCCGTCTAGAGCTCTTGCCATTTTCAAATTTATCATCACTTAATAGTGATTTTTATCCTATCCAAAATACAACGATGGGCTCTTCACAACCGTGCCATGTAAGAGTGCATCATATCTAAGCCAGCGCCTACCTTATGCAATTATTATAGCTCTTACATTTATGGATTTCTTTCTATCAAAGAGTATCGTTTTTCTTGTTGAATGTAATCTCCTTTTTATTTCTTTATGCATCATTTACTCCTACTTATTAGGCATGAGATTCGTAACTTGTCTTTATATGAGATGTATACATAGTTTCTACTTTCTAGGTTTAAATAATAACATTAAAAGACAAGAAAAGTAACAATAATATAAAAGCTCTGAGTAAGGATGTTTCATGGGTTAATTTTAGGAAAATTATAAATGGCATATGTTGTGCTTTTCTTAAAATTCTAAGATAAAAGTTATTATTTTAGATTTTAAGGTAATTTAATTTATTCTTCAAGCCTAGTTAAGTACACTTCCATTTAAGGATAACTATATCTGCATGAGCTTAATTATATATATATATAAAGATTAGTTTTCTTTATATATATATATGACTTTCTTTAGTAGTAATTATATTGATATTAGGGTGAATTAATTTATATCTTAAAGATTAATTCAATAGAAAAATAAATAAAATAAATAAATAAATAAAACTAGTATTACATAATATTGCTTGATAATTATAACATAAGGGAATTGGTGGAAAAGTTAGAAATTGAAAATTGTGGGTTTTGGGTATCCTATTAATAATGTTTCTTTTTCATGTAAACTGGAAGTTACATTCCTTTGCGTAATCATAGTTAGGTGTTCGTAAATTGTAATTATGCTTGGTGGATAGATATATGTAAAAACATATGTTAACTTCAATTGTAGTTTTAGAAATTAGTGAAAATTAAGATGGAAATGTTAATATTTATTAAATCAATTGATGTTGCCAAAGTTAGATTTATTTCTTTCTTTAAAAGAAATGTATTTAAAATTAGATTTATTTTTCGAATGTATTTTAAATTAGATTTATTCTCTAGTGCATCTAAAAAAATTAGATTATTTTTCAAAGCGTATTTAAAATTTATTTTAATTAGAAGTTATTTAAAGTTAAATTTATTTACAAATTCCTTACGATTAGTTTGTGAATTGCGTATAATAGTCTATGATTGGATTTAGATTAGATTTATTTAAGGAGGATTCAAATGTTAGATTTTATTTAAATCCATTAAGTTTAAAAGTAAAAAAATGCACATATTACATTTTAATTAAATTTATTTATTTGAAGTAAACTAAAATGTTACATTTTATTTAAATTTATTATTATGAAGTAACAAATATATATATGTTTCATTTTAATGTTAAGTATATTTGAAGTAAATTAAGGGATAAGTTAGGAATCTTAGATTAAGAGAAAATTGAAGGTTTACCTACTTGTAGGGTTTCATAGTGCTCGTTTAATTAAAAAAAAAATTGTATGGTGGAAAGTATTTTAATTATAGTTAAATATTAATTATTCTCTACATTATCTTTAGTAGGATTGGAATGTGTCTACGTTTAAGTGAATGGATATTTATAACATGTAGATAGTTATTTATTTATCCTGAATGCTCATTGGAATTGATCTCTTATGCATGCTAGTGGATCTAGGATTGATCATATTTTCCCTTGTTTTATTTTGCTATTGAGGTAATCTTTATGTATAGACATGTTTTGGATGAGTTGGGAAACCATAAATGCTTAAGTCACTTCCTTTTTATAAGTCAGGGGTGGTAAGGCTATTAGGCTTCCAGAGGCGATGGGAAACCTATTATGTGATTGAATTTTCTCATGATTAGACCTTTGTGTTCCATTGATCGTATTCTTTTCTTGAGCTCTCGTGGGTGTACCTTGTTCCATGATTTTCCTTGCCTTGGTTTTGACTATGAGTGAGATGGTTCATGCCTCGCACGTGTATTTGTTTTGTGGCCTTTATGCTTGGTACACCCTTGTTGTTGCGAGTCTTGTTTCAGAACTGTTTGGAAGGGTTTCCTAAACAAGCGATGTTGTACTTGTTTGATGTTGTTTTATGTCAGTGTTGAGTTAGCCTTGTCTTCTTGACCTTGTTTGGATGTGGATCCTTTCTTGTCATCTCCTAACATGGGGGGTGGACCTTCGGGTCCACGCGGTCGGGTGGAACGTGCTATGCACCCCATTGGGTCCCCAGTTTGAGTTCATGTTGATGCAGTTAATCCAAGACTCTACCTCAGTTCTTTTGTACCATGTTCCATTATGTAACCTTGTATTGGATGTATCTTTTCCTCTGCACGATAGGATGCATATGGACTCCTGAAGTAATGTAAGGTACTCCTAAAGTAATGTAATGTACTCCTGAAAATAGTTGTAATGTATTATTCTATCTTTGTAAACCTTATGTGATAGCCATTATCTGATATGTTGCATTTGTGGAAATATGCTCCACTATTGTATTATGGAACTATGAATTGAATTCTTATAAAATGGTGTATCATTTTATTTGCATGTGATCATTAATGATTGTATGTTATCATTATGTAGTCTCAATTTTCATTTGCTTTCATTTGATTAAAGTTTTGGAATTGTAATGACTGTCTCGTGTACCCCAAAGGACATAGATGAATTAGTAAATGTATAATTGCTTTCATGTAACAAATGTACAAGCTTATCTTACACAATGTTTTGCTTTCAAAAAATAAAATTAGTGCAACATTATGTTGTCCTTGGGGTCTACTACATGCTCCAATAAGGTGAAGGCAAATGAGTAAGGAGTTGAAGTTTTGGATGTAAATCTGTGTCTCAGTCTGCTAAACAGAGTTTTAAGAAGCCAAAAGACCTAGGGTTTGCAAAAACACACGTGGAAATGGACTTTTAATGAACCTTTAAGCTTTATCAGGTTGGTATTGATGTGTTTCAATTACTGTTTTAGAGAAAGTGATGGTGGAGTTGCTATAATCAATAAGCCCTTTTTGGTGTAAAGCCTAAATAGGCTTAAATTGGCACGTTACCAGTCTTGGTTGAGACATTCTCCAAAACAACATACCTTGGTTTCTAGATATGATTTAAAACCCTTTAAAGGGTATCTAAAAAGCTTGTTACAGTTTGAAGTTAAGGTCTGCATAAAACGTATCTCTGACAGAGTGTGAGTGGAATGTTACAAGGAATAGGTAGTCACAAAGAAATGTATCATTTGAAGTGGCAGACTTTGTAAGGAGTTTGATCTTGTTGTTTTAACTCATATGAGATGTTCCATGCATTGTATTTATTGGTTGTGCCTTTGTAAGCTAGAAAAATTGTATTTGTGACCATTATGTGCCATTGTGATGGATCACTTGTAATATGCAAAGCGATTTTGGAAGGTCATGAGCAGCTCAAAGAACTTAATTTGAATGCAAATGCTATTACTGGAATTGGGGCTAAGGCTGTTGCGGAAGCTGTTGCAAACAAGCCTAATTTCAGTTGACTTTTTATTTCTTAGAATTTAATTACGCCGAAGGCGTGTCCTATATGAGCTTTCTAAGCTCATTTTCTCCTTCAACAGTCTAAAAGCGCAGAGAAGGCATGGTTGACATATCGTTCAATGGCAACTGTTGATTGTTGTTTAAAACCGCCAGACATTCCTTCTGTCACCCCTGCAGACTAATTAATGTTTGCATTGCCGCATACTCGTTTACCGCCGCTATTGGTTTCCGCACCGAAGGATGCTCTATCTCCTCTCCCTATGCTCGGGTCAGATGTCTATCTTGCGTCGATCAAGTCTTTGAGCTGCCTCCTTGGTTCCTCCTGTACAGTGCAAAGGCTGGTGGTGGGGCTCCCGACTCCAACTTGATCCTGTCAGTTGCTGCAAAATTGAAAACACCTAGATACGACGTACACCTATAGTGCTTTTAAGTAGAGTAGTGTATGGGCTATGTTATCTTCATTTATTGTTTTCCAGGCTTGAATTCAAAGCCTAGAATTAAATGTATGATCGATATGCAACCAAGAGCCAAGCCCGGATATCCCCTATCTTTCGTAAGGCCTTGTATCTACTATAAAAGAAGTAAAGCAAGGAAATTTGATGTTTTTAATCAGGATTTAACTTAAGACTGTAGAACTAGCAAAGGCATCTTGATGTGCAATTAGCATGATAACATGATTTTTTTTAATAGTGGCACATAGTAGGTATGTTTTTATTTATTATTTATGCCGAAGGCGTATCCAATTTGAAAGAGGCCAGGCTAAGTTTTTTAATCGACAGTGTGATCTTGCTAAGAGCCCTTGGGAGACTATTAAAGTGATCGCACCTGTTCAGTTGCTTCGTCTGATATTTTCTCCCTTTTGTCTTGCAGGCATTAATGCGTTTCCCTCAGTGAGTTTTCCCGAACTGCTTTTGGCTATCGGCAGTGCAGACTTGTTCTTAGAGCATGCAAGACAATTAAACGCTTCTCAGCCATTCATAGTAGGAGTATTAGGTTTTCTTAACTGATATCATCTTGGCCATTTTTCTTTCGCAGGTTAGGATTTGAAGATGGGGCCGAGGGTGTTAATTGTATGCTTTATTTGGATTTGTTTCTTTTCTCTAGTGTTTCTAGTGCTTATGAGGGTTTGGTAAGAGTTGGACTGAAGAAGCAGCGGTTGGATCAGTCAGTGGTTGGTTGAACGATTGGTATAGACGAAGAACTGCTCTGTTGATTGCAGACTTTATCTTTTTCCTGGGAGTGGTTCTAATGGCAGCCGCACCCAATCCAGGCGTTCTGATTGTTGGCAGATTGTTTGTGGGATTGGGCATGGGCATGGGCATGGATTCTATGGCAACCCCCCTCTTTACATTTCTGAGGCAGATATATTTTGTTGCTAAGTTGTGCTTCACTATTGAAAATAGTTGACGTTTGAGTAGGCTTGAACTTGTGAAATGAGTTTCAAATACATGGATGGATGTAGGCTACTGGAACGTGGCAGTGGATGCCTAGAGTTGCAGGGCTTCCTGCTTTGTTACAATTTGTACTAATGATCTTCTAACCCTAGTCTCCCCGTTGGTTGTACAGTAAGGTAAGGAAAAACTATGGATGATGATTTTCTTGCCATTAGGGAAACAAAACATTTGGGTGTTTTGTATGCCATCAATCAAATCAACACTAACATGGATGTTTTATTGCTTCATGGGAAATAAGGGCTGTAAAACAACCACACCAGCATCACTGCTACTTTTATATGGGTGATTGCAGAGCTGAAAAAATGAGGGCATAGTTTCTGGTTTTATCTTTCATCTTTTAAACAGTTTCATAGATACTTGTGTGGTGTACAATTTGCTTTTGAAGATTTGCTGGAATTGACAGGCAGCTATGACATTGGATGGCTTCAACATGATTTCCAATAGGAAATCTTTAAGCTTAGAACAGGGTGCAGGGCTTTGTGATATAATATTTTTCTTTGGCTATCATTATATGTTATACCATTGAGGAAGTTCAACCCATACATAAAGATAAACCGATTCGCAAAAAATTAATGGTAGTTGTCTCATTTTGTTTCAACCATGCAAGGGTTTAGGTCCTTAGGACATTCAAAGGGCTTGAACACGGTTATTCATGGGGTGATTGAGTGAATAATGGCGTCCATCGGTTTCTTTGAGTAAGGAGCTTCTGGTATTCAATTCTGCTGGCTTGCATATTTGTTTGGTTTAGTTGTTAAAATTTCATGGGTTAGTTTTTGGTTGGTTTTATCATTTCAGATTCTTTTAAAGTGAAGGGAAGGGAACAGTTTTTTTTGTAGGGTTTTCAGGGTTTAGGGTTTTATCATATTGAAATTCTATAATGTCAGATTGCTTAGGACCATGTAAGTGCAGTTTGTCACCGTGGCAATGCCAACCTATTTTCAATTGCCTGGTGATTACTTAACTATTGTATTGGATATTGGTGGTGAAGAAAAGTTGGTACTTAGAACATGGTCCACTACAAAATGTATGAGGCTTGTGGGGGAAAGCCTTCTTTCAAGTGGTCTGTCATTTCTTTGTTATCGTTTGATTCAGTTATACGATTTATGGGGTAACCTTGTTGGTATGCTTTAAGCAGCTTTTGCTTTAGGCCTGTTAAGTTTGTTCTTTATTCCTTCTCAGGTATTTTTGCAGAGCATACTAGAGTAGCCTTTTGAGAGAAGCTTTTCCGTGGCATCATTAGTCACTCAAGTTTTGGTTAATTGATTGCGTTTAACACAGAGTTAATGCTGGATCTTGTAAATATTCAAAACATTTTATGCACAGTGAGTTGGGCAATTTTCAATTAGAAGTTTGTATTTTTTTAAAAATATTTTGAACATCTCATTTTTTGGTCTTACAAACTTTAGCTAGACCACCCCTTCATTCATGTTCAGCAGGTCCCTGCCTTCCACATGATGCAGAGTAGTTTGGCAGAGGGAGCCTGTGAGGGAGAAAGCGTGAGATCAATCGTTGTTGACTGTTTTTTTCTTGTGTTGAAATGGAAACATTGTGCCTGGTTTTATGTGTTCAGCCAAGTTTTTTTTTTATTAAAATTAATTTGGAACATATCAGTATTTGGTTTTACAATCTTTAGGCATATGGCCTTTCAATTTAAGTGGATCATGCCCATAGGAAAAACACTATAAGTGTTTTTATCATCTGCTATTTTGAGGATATTTATTTAAAGGTAGAATCATCTGCACCAGCACGTTACACAATTTTATTTCTATTCAATGTAGATTATGAGTATGAGCCTGTAAAATAGCTGAGGGTTTTAGTGCAGGGCAGAAGCATCTGCTGCAGAGTGCTTATTATTATGTAGGCATTTATGAAGGCAGGAGTCTATATGAAATCCAATAGTTCTTGCTTTTGGGTGGAAGCATTTGCAGTGGCACATTATTGATTAACTTCAATTAATTGCATGGTATAATTATATAAGCATCTATGGAGGTGGCACTTGGTGTGTTGATTTTATTTAATAGAGAGTTCAGTTTTTGCAGATGCATTTGTGGAGGCAAGGAGGCTAATTGAAATCATAGGTCAAGGGAATCAGAAGTGAAGCAAGGTGAAACCTGTGGGCTGTGAGGATGTTTTGGTTAATTTTGTTTTGGCTTTATGTGTTTGTGTGCTGTATGTCCCGTGAGATTGATGTACATTGTTAACATGTATAGAAAACTGAAAGCATTTAAATCAATTTGGCACTTGGGGACTTCAATTTATTTCTTATTTTAATGATTGTCATGTTTGTCAACGTTAGCTCACATTTAAGTTTACGGAAACCTTGAGGCAATAGGGTATGCTACTAAAGTAATCTTTGGTTAAAGTGGGACAACTTTGATGGATATCAACGAAAGGTGAAGGTTGAGGTAGCATTTATCTTATGGTGTTGTGCTTTTTAAATGGCGAGTAACTGAAGAGTACCTCCCTCCATTTTAATATGGCAAGAGTATAATTATACAGGGTGGGTATCAGCAAGACAGTGGAAACCATCATCTTAAGGCTGTGGGTATTCTAAGATGGTACCATATTGTATCACCTCAATATGGTTTACACAAGAAGCAATTGTCTACTGCTTGATGATCAATAGTTTATAGAATTTACATTTGCATTTGTGATTTAAACAAGCAATGGTTCGGGTTCGGACGGGTTCGCACGTAGAACCCGCATTGTGTATGGGAAATTTTTTTAGGGTTTGGGTACATATGGGTATGTGTGTATATATATATTAATAGTTTAATATATTATAAATCTATATATATGTAAATTATATATACACAAAAAAAAAAGAAGAAGAGAAATATACAGAATTGTAAAACTAAATTATTTCATAGTATGATACTTGATCATTGATCAATGCCAAATGCCAAAGATAAATATTAAATGCCAATTGATAGTTGAAAAATATTCAAATAAAATTACTGAATTACAAAATGTAGTTCATGAAACATTGAAACGTGATTCAATGTTCATTGTTCAAGTGCTCATCAATCATCAAAAGGATTGTCAGAATCATCATGACTTGGATTTTGAGCGGTTTCAACTTCAAAATCATCATCATTTGAACCCAAAGCGGATCCAACACCATGTGATATGTCATCAATATCACCCACATCATCCATAGTGGCTCTAGGAAGATCCTGAATGGTTGCATCCAAGTCAATAGACTCGGGTGCTACATCCCAAAGCCTCGCTGCCCCCTGCTTATATTGAGGATCCTTACGTGACAGAAGATGCAAATTGGAATGAATATACACTAAGTCTTCAGCTCTTTTTGCAGCCAACCGGTTACGCTTCACTGAGTGGATAAAGGAGTATGTACTCCAATTCCGTTCAGCGGCAGAAGAGCTTGCAACCTGGAGAGAAAACCAACAAAATTAAAAATAAAATAAAAAAATGCAAGATAAATTCAAGAATGTTAAGTGTTAAATTTTACAATACAAGTGGCAAAAAAAAAAAAACTTAATTGTGAGAGGATCTTGATTGCAAGAGGTTGGAGGTACATATAATCTTGACCATGGAGGTACCACCATGTAAGACCATCCATTTTGTATTGGTCTCTAGCAACAGAAGCGGTATGATTTTTTGATTTTCCTGTGACAAACATTCCAAATTCTCTCATGACACTTGCATGCACTTCTGGATCACTGAACATTCTACTAAATGCCGTCTTATACCCATTAGCAACTTCAACATCTCTATATGGCGGTATTCTCCTTGGGATAGAAAGTACTTCAGTGGTATAGTACCTCGGAGATAGGGCATATGCAAGGAGGTGCAATGGAGTTGTCATCTTGTTCCAACGATGAAGAACAATTGCTTCCACCCTTTTGTAAAAGGTGTCTTCAAGATCATTCTCTCTTTTTTGTATTTCTATTTTTATTTTTTCCAACATTGTGTCCATTCTATCATAGACATCCCCCAAGCATGGTTCATCTGTATCAGCAAACCGAAGCATAGACATGATAGGTTTGGTGAACTCCAATACATAATTCACACGATCCCACCAATCGTCATGCAAGATCAATGCCTTGACCTTTTGGGCCCTCTCTGAATTTGATTGCTTCCATATACCCCATTGGTTGCTAATAACCATTTGACTCAATGCATCTTTCACCTTCACAAGTCGTCTCAAAACAATTGTGTGAGATGCAAACTGGGTCTCGGCAACCTAAGAACATGTTAATAGTAAGTTAATAACACATTTAAAATATGTAAATAATACAAAAAATTATTTTATTCAATTACAAAACACGACATAAATGATAAATGAAACTAAATAAATTAAATTTACCTTCAACAATTCCAATCTTGAAAAAGTTCTGAAAATTGCTTGTGACATATGGTGGTTTGTCACAAACATCTGGATCTCCTCAAACTCCTGGTATATTTCTTTCACCCACTCTATTTGGTTGCCAATTGCTTGCATCACCAAATTGAGGGAGTGTACGGTGCACAGTGTCCAAAAGATGTGCTCATATCTAGCCTCTACCAAAGCACCTGCAGCCCTGCAAACTTTTGCATTGTCCGTAATTACTTGGACAACATTTTCACTACCCACCATCTCTATGGAGTCAATGAGAATCTTGGAAATGAACACTGCATCTTTCACTTGCCCTTCACAGTCAACCGCCCTCAAAAACATTGCCCCCTTGGGGGACACTGCAATAACATTAATCAATGGACGGTTTTTGCAATCTTTCCATCCATCGGAAATAATAGATACACCTGTTTCAACCCAAGAATCTCTAATTGGTTTTAGTTGGGCCTCTACATATTTCTTCTCTTTTTGCAATAAGGTGGTACGCACCTTTTCATACCCAAGACTTGTGAAATCAGGAGGTGCACTATTTATTGCTGACACCATGTCCTTCCAATATGGTGATCTCACCAAGTTGAATGGAAGACCATTGGCATAGAGGCAACGTGCAATTTTTTCTTCAGCAATATCTCTTGCCTCCATTTTAAATGCCTTCTCTAATGGACCTCTCTTGCGGGTGGTGTTTTCTGTTTCTTCATCTTCTTCTTCCGTAGAGGGTATAGACAAGAAGGGATGTCTAGAGGGCCTAACTATCTGATGAGTGGGTAATGTTGTTTTTTTCTTTCCGGAACTATAACTAGTTTGTTTTCCTCTTGCAATGGAATTGTCAGCATCATCTTGTTCTTTCATAAATGCTGCTATTTGTACAGCAGAAAACCCCTTCTTATTTGGGTCCACACACATATTAATCCCTTTACCACTAGGGCCCATAAAATGAAGTTTCACTCGGTAGTAGGAGCTATTATATTGTACATTGCAAAAATTACACTTCCAAACAAACCCCCCACCTCCAGGAATTTGTGAAATTCGTGTGGTATGTCTCCATAAAGGAGATCCTTTATCAATTTTAAACTTTTGGCTTCCATCCCCACCCACTGAACTTTGACTATTGGCCATTGTTGCAATCTATAAAAATTATGAAAAAAAAAATATATACTTGAAAAACTTCTTCACAAACTTGAAAAAATCCATCAAAAACTAAGAAACTTAAAAAAATTCATCAAAAGATTAAAGAATAGGGTTTAAATGCATACCTTGAACACTTAAATCTCCTTTGTAGAAGCTATTTGCCACTCCACAATCGATCTCCTTCAAATGCAATCACCTACCTTCAAAATGCTAAGATGGAAAGAAAATATGGAGAGAGCAAAATGAGAGGTAAAAATGAAATGTTTTAGTGTTGAAAGGCCTCATATTGGGTCGTTTTAGGGTTAAGAGGCAAAATAGAAATTAAAAAATTGTTTTTTTTTCACTTTTGGGCCCACTTTTTAAGTGTTGGGTCGTGGGTTCCGGGGTTCACCTGGTAGGCGGCCGGTACCTCGGTCCGCTGGGTGACTTTGGGCAAGGTATCATTGGTAATGCGACAGGTATCACCAGAAAGCCCGCCAGCGCACAAGCACGCACCTGAGCAAACCTGGCTGTGGCTTCGAGATGCACCGTGTACCCAATGCACTCACAGACCGCATCGTCCGCACTGAATCGGGTTCATTCTGTATCGAATCCCAAAATTTAGGATTTAAATGATGGTCATGAAAATAATGATTTCTTAAAGCCAATCATCCTAGAAAAATGAATATTATCTTATTTTTATGGGTGAGTGGACAAGCTTGGTAGAGCATAGCTGGAATGAGTTTGAGTCAGCTATAGCTTAAATAAATCATCATTTCCAATTTTTGGTTTGTTTATTTTATTGTTATGTTATTGTTAGGAGTTCAATTACAAACGATAAATTTTTTCCACAATTGCTGACCATTAAATGGGGTCTCGGATGGATGTGAATTGGAAGCTTGACGACTGCGTTTGATTTCACCAGTCTAGCACTTTTGGGTTTTAAAGGATTTGTGTAGACTAATCTGCAAATTGCAAATTAGAATTCTTTGTGAACTTGCTAAAAGGTCTTCAACTTGTGTCTGGTTCCAAGGCAAGACACTGAAGTAGCAACGTGAACTAAGCGGTAAAACAAATATACCCTAATGCTTTTTGCAAATTTAGTTCATTTGGATGATAATAGGGGTTCAGTGTTTGAATTCATCGGTCCAGCACTTTCAGATTTTAAAAGATTTGTGCAGACTAATCTGCCAATTGCAAATTAGAGTTCTCTAATTTCATTATCAAATTAGATTGAGATATGATTATACAGCATAGGATTACTCTTTTTTTATGTCCACCAACTTCGAATCAGCTTATCATTTGTTTCAACTATCACAACCTATACTGCAAGCATCAGGAAATAGAAACACCGTGTTTATTTCTTCTATTGCTAGTGTTGTAGCCATTCAATCTGGTACCATTTATGCAGCCTCCAAGGGTAATTTGCTTTCCCATAAATTCACAAGTTTTGATTCTTATATTTCAATTGAATTCTATATCTAATGACTTGACAAGAATGGATAAAATTGTGTTTTCTCTTTTCACTGAATTTTGATTTGGGATGGATAGTTTCATTCACTGTGGTGTTGATTGAACTACAAGAGCAATTAATCAAATTACAAAAAATCTTGCATGTAAATGGGAAAGTGACAAGATATGTGTTAATTTTGTGTTACCATGGTATACCAAGACTCCACTTGTAAAAAAGGTCTCCCTACACACCACTCTCCCTCTCCCTTGCTTAATGACACAATACATATTGGAGTGCTTTGATGAAATATGTTAACCATGGAATCTTATCTATTTCTGTCAAAAGATCTTGCACAAGTGTTTGTGAAGTTTTATTTTGCATGATGCATAGGGTATGTTGCACTACAGAGTACAGGTGATACTAGAAGCATAATTGGTATTAATTTATTTGAAGCTTTCTGTCTGATTAGCTGGTCCTTGATTGGGTGTAAAAATTTGTTATATTCTTTGTACATCCTCCATTAATTTTGAATGTTGATAATATCTTAGTATGTAACCCATCTTTGATTAATTTATCTCAAGTTTGCTGGAGTAGAATACTTACATACAGGCTAAAACATTTCAAACATTATATTTCAGTTCTCAGTGAAAATACTTGGTTGTGGAATTTATTCTTTTGGGCTTAGCTTGTTTTCAAAGAAGATCTAGAGATTGAAATGTTTAGATTATGTTAAATGGAAGATAAGGTACAAATTTGAATATTTCATTAGATGGTATATCGCATTCCTTGTATTTCCAATGAAGTGTCATATTCTTGTCCAATGTCGATAGATTTTCTGCAATGATTTTTTCTTCCACTTCTTGAAAATTTTAATCTTTGTGCAGAAATACACTCCCTTGAATCATATAGCTGAGCCTCAATAAGTTTCCTCTCTGGTAAGCTGGTTTGTCTCCCTACCAGCTACTTGTTGTGACCTTTTTCACACATCGCCCCATTGCAAATGGGAACCCCCTTTTTTTTTGCTTCGTTTCGAACTTTTGGCTTGATTTTAGTTAGTTTTTTTGTTGTCTATCTCTCTCTTTTTGTCCCTTTTCTGCTATCTGCCTTTCCGGGTATGTGCCCGTCTGTGAGCTTAAGCGTGAAATTTTGGCTAAGTCTATAGAATTAGGGTTTTGAATTTTCCAGCTAATTTGAAGTAAAATGGAGTGAATGAATTGAAATGTAAGACTAACATTGTTGTCAGCATGCTTCTAGCAGGCTCCCAGATAAATTTCATCAAATTTTGACTACCTACTATTTTTAGTAAGTGGGCAATTCCGGGTGTCTCTTCAGCATTTTTGAGGTTTTGACAATCACACTGCATCCATAACACATCAAGCTGCTTGCTGGGAAAATTTGAGCTGAAACAGACAACTGTATATTTTTAGCAGTTCGGCTTGCAGAGCAGATTTCAAGGTTTATATGCAGAGTTTTTCAATGCATGTCTAAGGATTCTTTTTGGGTTTTCTGAGACCTTCACGATGGTGTAACATGCAAAGTGAGATGACGACTTTCAGAGTTCAGCCTTCGGGGGCTATTTTTAGGGTTTGCATATCAACATATTCCTTATGGGTTTTTTCGAGAGCTACGTAGTGATGTGACATACAAAGCAGGATAATCATTTCTTCAACAACTTGCTATTTTTAGTAGATGCACTTCGACAACCACCTCCCAGTGCATCAAAATCACAAATAGAGCGCAGTGCAACAAAAATGGGATCAAACAGAGATCATTTGGTATGCATGCAAGTCAAATTAGGGTTTCTAGCTTCAGAACCCTAAATGAGGGGTAAAAGGTCAGAATTTTCAAAAATCGGTGTATCCCACTACGATCAACATCTTTCAAGCTATCCACCAGTAAAATTTGAGGGCAATCGGAGCACTTACTATTTATAGTAAGGCGTTTCAGAAAATGGCTAAAAATAGTAAACCAACAACAGACACTAGTGTCAATGGGAAGGTCACCCGATGAGGAGCACGTCATTAGAATTTCAAGTTAAACGGAGTTGTGGAGGTCTTTGAAACGGGCAGTGACTATAAATAGTAAATCATCTCCAAAAATGGGCTAAAAATAGCAGGCCAACTCAGGATTGCGGTGTGAACAGGTCGACAAGGTCATAAGTCTCCTATGGTCAAAATTTCAAATTGATATGAGCTTCAAAGATGTGAGAATCAGAGGACTTTCTATAAATAGCAAGGTATGGAGAAGTTGGCAAAGGGAAGGAAAAACGCCTAAGTCTGGGACTTTGTCCTCTTGCCTATGTCAAATGTGCCCAACTTGCTGGAGGTGTTGAGAAAAATGCAAACTGTTGAATATCCTACAGGTACCCCTATATGCGCCCAAAGAAGGATGGAGATGTTTAAAAAAAATTCTAAGGCATGAGGTTTATCCTACTCCACCCCCAAAATGCACCCTCATGCTAAGTTGAAGGTGTTAATTTTTTTTTCTAAGTATTGAATCTCATCCTCTTGGACATGCAATATGCGCCCAACTTGCCTGGTTCCTTGGAAAAATTCTAAGTGTTGGAGCTGTTCACCTGCCACCCCTAAATGTGCCCACTTCACAAGCATGATATGGAAAAAGGTACTAAGTGTTGAATATCCTGCAAGTACCCTCAAATGCGCCCATGCAAGGTGGAGAAGTTAAGAAAATTTTCTAAGTCAAAGTTTCATCCACCTCCCCCCCTCAAATGCGCCCTCAAGGAAAGTTGATAAAAAGTTAACAAGGGCATTGAAAATATCCTCCAGCACATGTGAAATGCGCTGAAATGGGCTAAGAAAAGGACAAAAGGCATTGACTTTCTCCTCTCTCCTTTGAATGCGCCCAAATGAAGACATGTAAAGACAAGGTGTATGCATGCAAGCTAGAAGAGAAAGTCAAAGAAGTCAAGGCGTTAAAAGAGTTTCATCCTTCCTCACATGCTGAATGCGCCCACTTTAGGGAGAAGTTGCTAAAAGTTTCTAAGTGTTAAGAAGTTCATCCTCCTCATATGCTAAAATGCGCCCATGCTTCAAAACAAGGAAGGAAGTCAAAGATGTTGAAAATGTTCAAATCCTTCAACCTATGTCAAATGCGCCCATCCTCTTGCCTATGTGATATGCGCCATGTAAAGAGTGAATTTGAGTTGAAAAGTGACTAGGGTGAAGTGGATAGAAGTTGATAAAATGAGTAAGGCGTGGCTAATATCCTCTTGCAAGTGTGAAGTGCGCCCAAGGTGATAAGAGTATGCTAGGAGAAATTTTTTCTAAATGAGTTGATAAAAAATTTCTTCACAGGCAAAATGTGCTAGGTGAATGAAAATCTCCTAAGGCAAAATTCAAAATGTGCTAAGTGATTGAAAATTTTCTTAGGCACAATATTTCCACCTCTAGAGAGATACGCCTAAGTTGGTTGGGGGATGAAGAAATTTGCTAAGGCATAGATAAGTTGATAGGAAAGAGTCAGAATGTGCAAGCTTCATGAGATTGAAGAAGATTTTCAAGGCCAAGCAAGAAAATGCCCCCGAAGATGAAGAACGAGAGTAAATTTGATGGTAAAATATTTTTCTAAGGTTGAAAATTCAAAAATTAAATGTACCCCTTCATTTGGAGACACATGAATTTTGTGCTTTCTGAGGGAAATTTTCTTCTAGGTACCGGACGTCTTCGAAGAAGAATGGATTTTAAAGTCTTACACAGCTTGCCAAGGATTCCGTGGTGAAGATTTTTGATGGACTCCAGATTGATAAATTTTCTAAGGAAAATTTGAAAAAATTTCTAAGGAAAAGTGAAGAAAATGTGTTTTCAAGGTAAAAATGCTCCAGACGATGAATTTGAAAGGAACTGCCTAGGTGAATTTGCTCAAATTCTTCGTGAAGAATGAACGTCAGGGTGAGGCATGATGACTGGCGGAAGATGGAGCAAGTACTCCAAGACTACACTTCAACCTTGAAGGAAGAAAAGTTGCAAGAAATGGCTAAGTGTTGGAGTTTCTCCTCGAAGACCCAATGTGCACCCAACGCAGTCAGGCGGGTGGCAAGGAAGAAATGATCAACTCCAGGATAGGAGAAGATGAAGGCCCAAAGGTTAGAAATGTTTTCAAAGCTCAATACTTCTAAGTTGAAGAACAACATCAAGAAGAAAATCTTGTCGAGCAGAAGAATGAGGT
>VDFB02243406.1:0-22432 GCA_007258455.2 Sequoia sempervirens | reverse complement strand
TCATCTAGTAAGGTCTAAAAGCCTTGCAATGACTTAACTAACACCTAAGTAGGGATTAATTATTTGGGCCTATTATTTATATCAAACCTTGATGCATCTTTATACATTATATCTAGATCATTGGCCCTAGGGATCCAATTTTAAATTAATGCTACTATCACCTCCTGATCCCTATCAATATTCTTTATTGCACTTAATAATAAAAAATATAAAGAATACATAGATGAAAACCTGTCATCAAATTTCTCATTTAAGTGCCTCAATACAACATTTACAACCTCCCTTTGCTTTAAAAATACTCCCTCCTCACTCACCTTCAACGATTCCTATAACTCTATAATTTTGTTCATTAGTTGCTTCTTTGAAGGATCAACAGAGTATTCCATTTCTTCATCAACTAGCTCTAAAGCAGGGCTAAGAGAAGGAGTTTGGCTAGGAGAGCCTAGTGTAGAAACAATAGGAGAAGTAGGAGGCACTGACATTGATGTGGAAGGAAATGTTCTAATCCTTGGAGCACTTGATGTCTCCCCAATCTACTTGTTCTTTAACCTATCCACCTCAATCTGCAGCTCAACATTCCTTTGCTACATCTTTCTATATTCCTCAATTATGACATTGTACTTCTCCATTAGGCTTTTCTTTTCAGCCTCCTCTCTTTCAGCAGTCTTTTGGGCCAATTTGGCCACATTTACAGTCAAATTAGTAGTCTCTCTAGTTGAGGTCTTTGAAGCTCTCTTTATTATCAACCCTCCTCTTAAATTTGGGTTCATATCAATAACATTCAGCTTTCTCCCTTGAGTGGACAAAGCCAAAATTGCTAAGGTCTCATACTCTTCACTGAAGGAAAAATCTTGTAACGCTGCCTTGACCTCTTCTTCAGAATCTTGTAAGGGGTGCTTAGACTTAATAATAGCATTAAAAGCTACAACATCTGTAATGTCCCACTCAAGAAAGATCAAGACACTAGCTTGATTTACCAGTTTTCTTCCTCCTCAGGAGTGATGCTCTTGATCTCTTCCATTAGTTTAGCTTTCACTTCATCATCATTCTCCTAGTCTGACCTATCAGGTCTCAATTCTCTTCTCCTCTTTCATTTATCTTGATATTCTTCCAATTTCATTCTCCACACTAATTGTAGGAAGATTGGAGCTTTTACAAATGCATTATCATCTAGAAACTCCTTACATGCTTCCATTCTTGCATCTTGCACACATTTTTTGTTCATATCCAGATCAGAGAGAACCAATTCAACTGGCCTATGAGGGGAAGGCATACCCATCTACATGTCCTAGTTAGTGACAACAATCTCACCCACCAAATATTATGGTGATTGTTTGATTATTTTCCTTTTAGGGCTTGGATCTGATGGTGGTGGTGAGGGACTATTTTTAGGTGATGCTTCCAAATCAATAATTTTAATTTCCCTAGGCATTTTGATCTTTGGACTTTTTTTAGTAGGTAATTTCATTATTTGTTTTCCTTTTCTATCCTCTTCTTCCTCATCACTACTATCATTTTTCTTCCTTCTATAAATAGGCCATCTCTTTGTAGGTTGCTCAGCTAGCCTCACTTCAATTGGCTTGACATCTTGCTCCTATATGCCCAAGTCTGACTCCAAATTTACTTTCTTGGTCATCAGGGTGCCCATGATTTCTTTAAAGTTTCCCATCAAGAAGTCAATCTTCTTATGATATGGATCGAATTCCATCAATGGATCATACTTTGGATCCATCTTGTGCATAATATCTAACAACTTTTCATAGGCTACCCAATTCTCCTTGTTCAACTCCTGCCTATTTAGGTCAAATTCATTCCTAATCAAGTCTTCAAGGAATTTAAACTCATTCATAAACTTACCACCTTTTATTCTTTCTCTGAAAAGAGAAAAGAAGCCCTCAGGATGATGCTATCACTTGGTACCACACCTCAAATAATATTCTTCAAAAAATTCCCAAAGTGTACCCAGCCTCCCTTTGAAAAGGAAAAATATGATACCATAGTATAATCTAGGGAAAAAGCTCCCTTACCTTTCCCAGTAAGGTTTTCCTCATGGATACAACCAATCTACCACATAACTTCTACAAATCCCACTCTTGGTAGCACATTGTATGGAAATATGTGAGGTGTCCCCTCAAAACCATACACCCTCAAGACAATGCTGATTGTGTATGGAATAATATCACCTGACTTATGGAAAACCTTTAATTCTGACTTCCTCCCCTTTGGTATGAGGAAATCATGTAACTCCTCCAGAATCTAGGGTATATTTACCATTAGCCTGGCTCTCAATCTAGAAGCAAAACAATTGTCAAAAAGCACATAACTAACATTTTCCCTATTACATGATAAATCTGTAGTCCACACTTGCACTAGTAATCTTTCTTCATTAATCCTTTGCCTTAACTCCATCTTTTCAGAGAAGAATTCAACATTCCTATACAAGAACATATACAATAACATGGAATACTAGAAGAATAAAGTGCCTCTATCATTTTTCTGCAACTTCAACAACCCTTCATGTATATTTTCGGCCAACCAAGAAACAAAATCATATATCACTAAAAAATTAGGGTGTTGTTTTTGCACCCCCATGAACATGTAAGCAATAGGCATCACTGTGTTAGGGTTAAAGCCCAAAATCTAGCACAACGAGTAAAAGGTGGCCAAGAAATGGTTTGAAAAGTAGTTTAGTCTGAAAGGTTCTTGGTCATTAGGGCTAATACAAAATTTTGAATCCCCTTCCCTAGCCAAATGTGGTGGGAGAAAATTAGCTCTAAAGAGTGATTTTAACCTCCCATATTCTTGTTTCATCTCCTCAAGATCAATAGGAACCAAGAATGTACTAGGCTCACTCAAATCAAAAAATTATCAAAATTCCTCTTTATTGATGCTCAATAGAACCTCTCCATCATTATCTCGAATCACCCGTGTGATAGGGTCATATTGTGTAACCATTGCCCTAAGAAAATATATATTAGGGAACACATTTGGTACCACCAACTTCCCCATACCGTACATCCAACCATTAGAAAAGGGGTGAGGAAAATTCCTCTATCCAAACCACAATCTGAACATCTCTAGACCAGTAAGAGAAACCCTAGCATAGGCTATGTTGGAACAATTATAAACTAATCCCTCCCCTAGATTTTTTCCTCACATCAAAACCAACCCCTTCTTCCTATCATTCATTGACAATGGCAATTGATCCAGGAAATCATCATATAGGTTTCTACTTAAGTAATCAATCTGGCCAGAGTGCTACTTTGTCGGTGCCATTTAGAGTAAACTAGGGCTTTCTTGCAATTTCAAATTTCAAACAAACTAGGGCTAAACATAAAATATGGAAGTACAGAATAGAACCTTGCAATTTCCTACAATTCAAAAACCTATAGCCACAAAACAATTTTCAACAAACCCTATGACAAGAACACAAGAAATTTCCCCCAAATTCAAATCTAGAATAACCAGGAGATACAAAAATCAACTCACGGCTTTGTGCCAGTAGAAATCCAAATCTTTGCTGCAATAACTCATAACTTCGTCCTTGGCCTAGAGACCCATCTGCAAAGATGTTTGAATGCTTTATGACACTAAAAGCAAAAGAATAGTTGCTTTGTTTCGATGAAACCATGGCAGTAGATGTCATGTCCCCCATTAAAGCTTACTTGCGTGTTGTGCCAATGGATCTAATCGCATTTGATGTAAATTCAAATACTAGTCATCGATCCTTCACCTTGGTCAAAACATCAAATGGATTCCTTCAAAGAAAATTGACACAATCTCCATCATGGATACGGGGCCCGCCATACTACGCACTGCTAGGAAAATCCACGTGGCGCTCGCCTATGATATCGCAATCACTAAATCCATCGCAGCTTCTAATCACACAATGGCAAAAAATTATGGATCTCAACCATCGGCAATCCAATTCATCTGACACAGTAAATAGCTTTATCATTAACCATCAAGCACCTTTCCTTTCGAGATTATAACATCTTCATTGATTCAAACAAGTGCATCCTCATAACGCTTTAATAGTAAGTCAACGACAATGTATTAAAGACATATATATTCTATCATCCCTTCTCGCCTCACCGTGATGAGGCTAATGCGGTGCCTGGCCCTGTGATATCATGATCAACTCAAAACAGTGTGTGTGGTGGGGTCATCATAGGATGGCTGGAATGGCCGATCGTTCGTCACCTGATCTACGGTCATGCGAACTTGTTCCTCTGCAAAATAAAACATTTATTAAAGGAATAAGGGGACATCACTAGGCCGACGACAAACAATGGCATAAGTTGTTTTTAACGAGGTCATGTGACCGTTCAAGAGTGGTACCGCAAGATCATCATGGAAAACAAGCCCTTAAGTGGCAAAACATTAAAAAACGTTAGGCAACTTTACATAAAAATTTGAATTGCTATCTATATTATTTCAAAAATATGTAACAGAATTCTATAGAAATTGTTCGCTCTAAACCAATAGGTTTGTTTAAAAATAAAAACTCATTTGGTGAAAATTTGAAATTTCAATGCAAGAGTACTCTAAATTTTAGGGGAAAATAAGTAATGGTAGTTCCATTCCATCAATTCTTAACCACAATAAAATGATAGTTTTATAATATTTCAGATATAAGTAGAGAGGACCTATGTCTTGATGTGATGCATATCTTTCTATATTTTTCCAAGTAATAATAATTAAGTGAATTTTTGAAGTATCAACCTTTAAAAATATAAAACTCAAATGTCCGATCACCTTAATTTTAACAAAACTTCATGAAATTCAAATTTCTGTTTTAACCTAGTATGGCTATTGGAATGTACATACCATTTAAAATGTGATACCTTTGAAAGCTATAGATGTTTTCAATCAACCTATCAATTAGGAATTTTAACAATTCAAATAGGAAAATGAATAATAATTTTTTCTATTAAATCAAAGTAAACATAATTTATATTGTGGTGTTATGAGAACTCCCTTTAAAAACCCTTTGTCATCAATTGGTAAGAAAAAGGCCACCTACATACCCATCATATTGCCACTTTTTGGCCCATCATGATCCTGCACATACCCAAGACTTAGGAAAAATAAAGTCAGGCGAAGGAAATAAAATAATAAAAGAAAAGGGGGCCCATCCTAGACAAAGTGATGGGGCGTAAGTCATTTTAAAACCTTTTCAAAAAGTAACGGCCAAATAGATCCCACCCAAGGCAGAATATGAATGCTAGGGTTTTATATGAAGACAAAGGTAAAACCCCAACCTTAGGCTTTTCCCTAGCACCATAGATGACCAAAGACGTAAGGCAGGATCAAAATCAAACACAAAGAACAAAACTTTGAAGTTCCATCGGTGGCTCCAGTTGGGGATGTTCATTCCACTAGGATGAAGCAAGATTTCAGAATCTTAGGTTGAGCAGACAAATTGCATAGACAACCAAAAAGGATTGCCCAGAAAAAACAACCCAATAGGAAGGAAACCTACACTAACATATATACAAACCTAAACTACTGTTCTAGGAAAAACATACTTCAAGTGAAGTACAACTTCAAGAACTGTCCATGAACTGGTAGTTCAAGAGTATCCCCTATCATATCCTGGAGGAAGTATGAATCTTCACCCCACTTACCATTTATCACAAATGGTCCCAACCAGATTGCATAAAACTTTCCATGTTTCCCTTTATCTTCTAATTTGGCGTTCCACATTAAGACTAAATCTCCATCTTGGAAACTCCTTGCAGTTTCCATTTTTTCATACAAATGCTTTACTTGTAACTGCAATTTTTCATTTTTCATTTGAGCTTCCCTCCTGGTTTCATCCAATTCTACGAGAGCTTCCACTCTCAATTGCATCTCATCATCAATTTCATTATCGTACATCTAGAAAATCTTATACATTTCCATCAAATTATTTTGGGGCAACCTTGCATTTATCCCATAAACCAAGTCAAATGGGGCATAACTTATCACCTTCTTTACAGTTACCCTGTTCACCCAGACTGCTAATCTCAACTTAGAATCCCATGCCTTATTATTCTGATCCAAGATTCTCTTAATGATCTTCATCAAGCTTTTATTGCTTGATTTTTCTTGTCCATTTCCCTGTGGGTGATACGGTGATGAGTAAGAAATTTGGATGCCATGCTTTTCACAAAATTTTGTGTATTCCTTAGACGTAAAACACATTGCATTGTCTAACACAATCCTTTCTAGACATTCAAACCTAGTCAATATATTGCTCATTAGGAAGTCAATTACCACTTTACTAGTTGCTTTCTTTGTTGGAATCACTTCCACCCACTTGGTAAAATAATTAGCGGCCACCAATATCCACGAGTGGCCTCCACTAGATTTACATGATATCTCTACTATAAAATCAATACCCCATTGCTGGAATGGAGATTGCACTGCAACTGGTTTTAGAGGCAAGTTAACAATTTTTTTTAACTTACCAGAGAAATGTTGACAATCATTACATGTCTTCACTAATTGGTGTGCATCCTTAAAAATAGTAGGACACCAAAATTCATCCCTCATTATCTTATGTGTAGTTTTTTTGGCCATATAATGCCCTCCACAAACTCCACCATGCATCTCACTCAGAAGTTCTTGTGCTTGATCTATGTCAACACACTTCAGCATGACACCTCCATTTCTCCACCAGAGCTTCCTAGCTATGATAACATATTTAATAACATGTAGTTTCAATGTCCTTTTCTCATTTTCACTCAAGTTATCAAGACATTTCACCTTTTGAAAATAATAAATCACACCTTTATACCATTCAGAATTCTTCATATCACATATCTTTGATCTATTTTCTTCCTCTAGAAAATTTATCTAATTTTCTTCTAGATTACTCTGGGCCATAATCTTGGCCAATCCTTGTCCTCTTACCATCTTAGTAATCTGGATCTCAATGTTGAACTCCTAGATCCTGTTGATCCATCTACACCTTCTTCTTGACACTTCTTGTTGTGTGAAAATATCCTTCACAACAACACTAGGTAGATATGCAACTATAGTAGCTCCCATCCAATAAGGCCTGAAGGATTTTACTACTTTTACTAATGCATATGCATGTTTTTTACTTATATCATACTTAAGTTTTGCAGCTTGTAAAGATTTTCTGAAAAGGGCTATAGGTTGTTCAAAACCCTCGGCATTCTTTTGCAACAACACAACTACAATTGTGTGGAAAGAAGCAAATTGAAAAATCTATAAGGGTTTAGAAAAATCAGGGGTTCTTAACATAGGAGCCTCCTTTATTGCTTGATTAATGGCCTAGAAAGCTTGAACAGATTCCTCTTCCCATTCAACCTTGGCTCCCTTCTTAAGCATTTTAGAAATCGAGCAAACTATCTTAGCAAAATTTGTCACAAACCTCCTTAGGAAATTTATTTGTCCAAAGAAAGATTGTATTCCTTTGACATTGCGGGGTTGTGGGATTTTATCTATTGCAATTACCCTCTTTGGATAAATTTTTACTCCATCCTTGGAAACAATATGTCCCAACAGTTTTCCCTCTCTTACCCCAAATACGCATTTTTTCAGATTCAAAGAGATACCATACTCCAATTCTCTAGCGAATACCATCTTTAGATGTTCACAATGATCCTCTTATTTCTTAGAATATGCTATCAAATCATCTTGATAAATCACCAAAAAAAAGTTAATGAAATCTAAAAATGCCACATCCATGGCTCTCTGGAAAGTAGCCCTTGCATTTGTTAGACCGAAAGGCATTCTAACATAAACATATGTTCCCCATGGTGTAGTGAAAGCTATCTTAAATTTTTCAGACTCTTTGACCATGAGCTAGTTGTAACTATAAAACCCATCCATCATAGACATCAATTCATAGCCTGTTACTCTTTGCAACATGGCTTCCATATTCGATAAAGGATAGTTGTCTTTTAATGAAGACACATTCAAATTCCTAAAATCTATACATAATCTGATGTCTCCATTTTTCTTCCTCATTGGCAGCAGGTTTGACACCCAAGATGAATGTATGATTGCCTTGATGATCCCTGCATCCCTTAGCTTCATTAATTATTCCTGCATCTTGGGGGCCAGAGTAGGATTAATGGGCCTTTTCTTTTTCCTAAATGGCTTGGCTCCATCTCTCAAAGGAATCTCATGTTGGAAAAGATCCTCTTTGTATGCTTTAAGATTATCATAGGACCATGCAAACACATGCCTAAACTTTCTTAATAAGTAAATTAGCATCCTTCTCACCTTTGGTGACAATTTCTTTCCAATATACACCCTTTTTGATGATGCCTCTATTCCAAGATTTATCTCTTTCAAGTCATCAGGATGGGAAGCAACATGATTATCCTTTGTCCTATCCTAATTATCAAACACTCATTCTAGCACAACTAAACCCTTAGGAATTGTATGTCCTTAACTGAATCACCTCATTTCCAAATACAGTATCTTTACCATCAATTTTTTCCACAAAAGCTCCAAAGTCAATTTCTTGACTTTCATATTCATCCACACAATTCAAAAACCTTAGTCTGTCATCATCATTATCAAAGACTTGCCAATTTTTTATATTATCAGGAACAGATGGTCTGGTTTGCACCTCAACCTTTGAAATTTCAGCATAAGTCATATCATTTGGTTTTAATGCAATGTTTGCTAATAAATCTACCACTTTTTTATGGCCTCTATCCATCCATCCTATGCCAAATGCATCAAAATTCTCCAATTCATCCCAAACAACATTCCTATATTGTTTCAACCTCTTATTATTTCATACATACCTATATCTAACATGGGAAACCACAAGCTTAGAATCTCCAATTACCTTAAGCTTCTTGATCCCATGTTTTTCAGCTAATTCAACCCAATAATTTATCTCTACCACCACATTATTAAGAGAAACAATGTTAAAAGAGAACATGGAATGTCTTTCCACTTGGTGATCATAACAAAACACCTACACTAGACCCCTTTAAACTTACATCATCCAAATACATAGTCCACAAGTCATTAGACTCTGACAATTGTTTTACTTCTGTATCAATCGGTGCAGTAGGCTTATCACAATTTCTAGGGAATTCCTCAGCCCTAAATTCATTTATGCCACTGTCAATAAAACATTTTATATTCTCAGTCGGGTCATGCTCAATCATATGGGATACTTTTGACTCTCTTTCAATCTTGAAATCCTTACCATCAATGGAGAAAGTAGCAAATGATAGATCACATTGCATGTTACCCCCCATTGATGCACTCCACTTTCTTGAAAAAAGCATCCCAAAATGAGGTGGGATGTCTACAACTAATACAATCATTGTTAAATCTTTCTCAGGATATTGAGTCAATTTATAAGGAAATTATTTTATAGTTCCAACAACTAGAATTTCTCTTGAATCTAAAGCATAACATTTACCTTGAGTAGTATCCATTGTCAAGCCCATTGCCTCCATTTTTTTGACTGGCATAACATTATTTGATGCTCCTGAATCTATCATAGAGTTCCTTAAAGTTTTTCCATTTATATCAACACTTAAGAAGGGGGTTATATTTTTAAGGCGCATATTAATAGAATTCCCTAAATATATAGGGGGAATTCGTGACACAATTCCCTCCATTTCTTTCTCTTTATCCTTTGCTTCTTTACAACCAGTACCTTGTTCAATCTTATTACCAGCAACACCTGTGATCAAGGATATTGTCTTTCCCTTATGCTCATTTATTCCCATCATTTCTAGCAAAGGTATAGTAAATTTAACCTGAGTAATCACTTGAAACATATCTACGAGTGTATATTTAGGCAAACCAGATGCCATACCTTCATCATCTTCCTTTTTCTCTTGTTGCCTACTGCTTTCCAGTTTCTTTTGCTTCTTATCCTCTATAGCAGGTTCAACAAACTTTGTAATCACCTTGGTCCTCACCAATGGTGAAGCTACATATTCTTGAGGCTTTGGGGTTTCATTCTTTTTTTCCCAAACTTTATCCATCTTAACCTCTTTGATTTTGACAACATCCTTTTTGTTGTCAACCTTAACACCCTTATTTTTGTCCTTTTGTTCATTAATAAACAAGCTAGCAGGTTTACCCTATTCACCACCCATAGTTTTGTTTCTCAATTGAAGTGAACTTCATACTTGAGCAGCCATTTCCTCATTCAATCTTGCAATCTCTTCTTCTGATGGTTTCCTTAAGGACACTGAATCTTCAGCCTGCTCCATATTGCAAGCATTATGGTTAAAATCACCTTCCTCATCAGAAAAGACTTGTTGATGGTACATCTCACTTCTCTGTCTCTGATTATCCACACTAGCTCCCTAAAAGAACATCATCAAAGGAAAATTTTGTCTCATCAATATATGATATGGCCATACAAACATCTACATCACTCTCCTTACATTCCAGAATCTTCTCATGAGCATCATCCTCCATTTCCTTAGCAACAACCAACTGAGAAACACCACATTAATTTTGATCGCGGGGATGTTCACACACCTCACACCATGGTCTATCTTGTCCTATATTTACTGAATACTTCTGGCATATGTTGATCATTTTTAGGCTTCTAGCTAGGCAAGATTGGTTTCCCATCCTTCCAATTTGTATTATAAGTATAATTTTGCAACCTGGGTGGTCTGTCATTTTAATTATACTATTTATTTTCATTTCCTATACCCTTTTGTTGCTTGGAAATAGTATACTTTATGTCTTTCAAAGTGCTGAAGACCTTTTCCCAATATTTATCATCCTTAGGCTTTGCAACAGAGACCACCTCAGTCTTATCCTTAGGATTTTTCAAAAGTGTGGGTTCTTCTTTCCTACCATATTTCCTAGAATCTTTTCTATTACTCTCAATATTTATAGCCACCCTAAATGCATCCCTCATAGTCTGAGGGTCCTTATCTTTGATGAGATATGCCATTTTAGCATCAAAAGCATTGAAATATGTAGTTATACAAACATTATCATTAAGCCTCAACACCTGGAGTAACTTATGCATTTCCTTTTGGAATCTTAAATTAAACTCTGTCATAGGCTCATTCAATGACTTCTTGATCTTATTAAACTCATTTAGCATGAAACTAGCATTGGTTTTATCACCATATTATTCTTTGAAACATTTTTCAAATTCATCCCATGAACCAATAATAGAATTTGTTAAACCTATGTACCAATCCCTTGCATCCTCTACCAGAGATTGTACAAACAATTTCATTATAACATCTTCATGTTCTACCTTGTAATCATTTAGCATATCCTTTAAAGCTTTTAAGTGTTACTCTGCTGTCACAGCATTGTTGCCAACAAACTTACTCATATTTTCTCTCAAATCATTAGGGATGGGATTTGGATAACCAAGAATACCATCAAAGAATAATTTCATATACCTTTCCAACTATATAGGTCTTTGTTGGAACAATCCTTCAGTCTTCTGAGAATCAATACTAGACCCCAAATTTTGTACCCTAGGACCATCCTGATTTAGATTTACAAAACTAGTTGCATGAACCTTCATACCAGATTAGTTTTGGGACCATGTTTCAAGGAATCTTGGTGACTTGATGAGGTTACAACTTATGTAGCCTCATCCATGTTTAACATCTTGAGGAAAATTATTTTCCTCTTCTTTTATGCATTTGTAGCCTCAATCTTTGTCCTCTCCAACTCCTATACAAGAGCCTCACTCTCCCTTCGATCATTTTCTAAAGAAGTTTCAACTTGTAATGATACATGTGGTGAGGGATCTTGTTATTTAAGGTGAGAAGCTACCCTTTCATTTATTTTAATCCAATCAACCTTTTGTTTTCCCTTGTCTAAAACAAGCCTAGGGTTTTGATTACTCGGTTGAGACTTAACAAGATTGGAGGATTTTGAGTCTAGAGGTTTTGATTGGGCATCAACTTGACCTACAAAACTTTCCCTAAACACAGGCTTTATCTCCTTATCAACAACTTCACGTACAACATGACCCTAAACATGTGGCTTAGGTTTTTCTTGGTTCAAGAGCTTCATTGTTGCCAACTATCTAATCAACCTATCCCTTTCAATCACAACATGCATCAATTTTGTTTCCCCCTCCTTTTCCTTTTTCACTCTGAGTTCAACTTTCTTTTGGATCTCCCATCTCAAGGAGTCAATGTCTCCAAAAACATCATTAGGGTTAGGCAAAGTCATATCTGAGCTTGATGTATCACTTAAATCTATTAGATTAACCTCTTCAAATAAGTGTCTAGACAATAAGGGAGTTCCATCATATTCAACAAGAGGAGGAGGCACATCACAGGTGCTTTCTCTATGATGGCTTTGACTTCTACTCCTTCTCTTTTCATTATATTGAACACTAATAGGCCCTTTATTTTGACATGTTACATCCTCTTGAACATGTGTATTAAATAATGCATCAAAAAATACACAACTATCTGATTTTGAATTTCGAGACACCTCTTCAAGAGTTTCAAGGATAGGGTGTAAAGGCCTACTTGTACATTGGTGTACATGATTATGTGATGCAGGAATAGCATTACTAGATTCTGGTCTTTTCTTTACCCAGTCCTTCATTTTAGTAAGTTCACCTTCTAGTTTCTATTCTGGATGATTCTTCATGAATGACCTGGTGTTCTTCATTCCACGTGCTTGTCCAAAAGATCCTTCAACTTATATTAAATTTTCAAAATAAGACACACACTGGTGCAAAGACTTTAGAGTTTCCACCCAATTATCTTGGGAATACTAAATATCCAGAGATACTTGGTGGAATTCAAAATACCTTTGGAACCTTATAATGACAACGTATAACTGTGCTTCACTAAATGACTCAAAATGCTTTGAAAATAAAAGAAATGGACAAACCAAACACAGAACCATGGGTTCGACTTGAAAATAGCATAAATATTATGAAAACCCTATGCAAAATAGATAACTTACACACTAATTGGAAATATTGGAATTAGTTCCCCAGTAGAGTCACCATTTTGTTGGTTGTTTTTACTGTAACCATGTTGGTCTTCTAATCTACCTATGGAATTTCCAATTCCAATCAAGGGTAGCTCGAAGGACCTAGACCAACTGATGAGGATTTTAAAGACCTGCTACACATTGGGCTCTCGAAGACCCAGTAGGGTGATCCCTTAATGCGTTTACAACCTCTACACCATTATCATAAACAACATTAACAACAACAAATAATCTCATTTAATAGCTCAACATAATAGGATAATATCGAATAGAATTGGTTTTTCATCAATAATATCAACTATCTGGAGCATGAGATAACTACAACACACTTCACAATATAAAATAGTCATTGATTTTCAATTTGTAGCAAGCTCTAGGTAAAGACAAACAAATATTGAACCATAAGAATTAGTAAAACTCATATCAGTGTCATATCTCCATCCAGGGAGTCAAATTCATAAGAATTTAAGGGTTTATGATAAATTTAACACATAACATATAAGATCCTTGAGAACATTGCCTTAAAATCTACTCAACATGTATTCTAACCCAATACTACTTATCAAATCCTCATATAGAACATATCGACCTATAATCCCCATTCAAGCATTTTAATTAATTCCTTGAATTAAAGCTAAAATAGGAATCATACACACCACAACAGTGAGAAGAACAAGATAACCCTTGATCATCTTATTCAAAATTTAGATATGCACGTACAATGGAGAGACATGAGTTTGAATTAATCATTTCAATTCAAATGCTAGTAGTTTCATAAAACATCAAATCCTCATGAATTCAAAACCTACTACAGAATGACTCAAAACCTAAATTTCATTTTCCCTAAAACCATCAAACTTTACAATTTTCTCTACACTTCACCTAGACTCAAACAAAAAATATCTCACTTTCTAACCCATACTTCTAGCCTTGAAATCCTTCTTATAGAATAGAAGGAGCAAACAAGCATCAGGCCAGAAAACACACGCTCCATCAACCAATTGGACCACTTTGTGACATTCCAAAAAAATTCTACAACAATGATTTCCCTGGAGAATCCTTTTGTTCATTGTAGCAGCTGAAAAATGGTTGATGCAGTAACAAAACTTCAAGAATTTCATGCCAAGACTGTCACCAAAAACAAACTGGAATTTGTTGTAACTGCAACAACTAATTTGTCATTCATTAACAACCTACTCCTTTTCACTCATTTTTAGGTAAATATATATTTCCCCACTTTTGGTATTCCTCATCAGTACGCCAATCAAAATATATTACCTCATTCACCTTGACACTATCAGGTGCATACTTAACAACCACCTGATTCGCTTCTCTTTCAAAAGACTCTAGGTCTGAACTAGTGCTAATGATTTTATCCATACAAATCACCAATAAATCATAATTTGATTCATCAAAAATTAATCTAATTTCATCATTGATGACTTCATTTTCCTCATCCTGCCATTGCTGGAGTGACCTGATATTTCCCTGCTCATCAATTATATTAGGTAATAATTTGTCACTCCAATCATCAAAATTGTCCACCAACTCTTTGATCTTCCTATTCAAGTCATCTGGTAAGGTCTGAAAACCTTGTAATGACTTAACTAACACCTGAGTAGGCCTTAATGATTTGGGCCTATTATTTATATCAAACCTTGATGCTTTATACATTATATCTAGATCATTGGCCCTAGGGATCCAATTTTCAATTAATGGTACTACTACCTCCTGATCCCTATCAATATTCTTTATTTCACTCAATAATAAAGAATATAAAGAATACAAAGATGACAACCTATCATCAAATTTCTCATTTAAGTGCCTCAATACAAAATTTACAACCTCCCTTTGCTTTAAAACTACTCCCTCCTCACTCACCTTCAAGGATGCATGTAACTCTACAATTTTGTTCATTAGCTACTTCTTTGAAGGACCAACAAAGTATTCCATTTCTTCATCAACTAGCTCTAAAGCAGGGCTGAGGGAAGGAGTTTGGCTAGGGGACCTTGGTGTAGAAACAATAGGAGAAGCAAGAGGCACTGACCTTGATGTGGAAGGAAATGTTCTAATCCTTAGAGCACTTGATGTCTCCCCAATGTGTTTTTTCTGTAACCTATCCACCTTAGTCTACAACTCAACATTCCTTTGCTGCATCTTGCTATATATTCCTTAATTATGACATTGTACTTCTCCATTAGGATTTTCTTTTGAGCCCCCTCCCTTTCAGTAGTCTTTTGGGCCAATTTGGCCACATTTACAGTCAAATTAGTAGCCTCTGTGGTTGAGGTGTCTAAAGCTCTCTTTATTATCAGCCCTCCTCTTAAATTTGGGTTAATATTAGTAACATTCAACTTTCTCCCTTGAGGGGCCACAACCAAAATTGCTAAGGTCTCATACTCTTCATTGAAGGAAAAATATTGTAATGCTTCCTTGACCTCTTCTTTAAAATCTTGTAAGGGGTGCTTGGACTTTAGAATAGCTTTAAAAGCTATAGCATCTACAATGTCCCACTCAAGCAAGATCAAGAAACCAACTTGATTTACTCATCTAGAAACTCCTTACATGCTTCCATTCTTGCATCTTGCACACATTTTCCTTTCATATCTAGATCAGAGAGACCCAATTCAACTGACCTAGTAGGGGAAGGCATACCCATCTGCATGTCCTGGTTAGTGACAACAATCTCACCCACCAAATCCTCTTTCGATTGTTCAATTATTTTCCTTTTAGGGCTTGGCTCTGATGGTGGCGGTGAGGGGCTATTTTTGGGTGATGCTTCCAAATCAATAATTTTAATTGCTCCAGGAATTTTGAGCTTTGGACCTTTTTGAGTAGGCAATTTCATTATATTTTTTCCTTTTATATCCTCTTCTTCCTCATCACTACTATCATTTTTCTTCCTTCTATAAATAGGCCATCTCTCTGTAGGTTGCTAAGCTGGCCTCACTTCAATTGGCCTGGCATCTTGCTCCTATATGCCCAAGTTCGACTCCAAATTTACCTTCTTGGTCATTAGGGTGCCCATGATTTCTTTAAATTTTCCCATCAAGAAGTCAATCTTCTTATGATATGGACCGAATTCCATCAACGGATCATACTTTGGATTCATCTTGTGCACAATAGCCAACAACTTGTCATAGGCTACCCATTTCTCCCTGTTCAACTCCTACCCATTTAGGTCAAATTCATTCCTAATCAAGTCTTCAGGGAAGTTAAAATCATGCACAAACTTACCACCTTTTATTCTTTTTCATAAAAGAGCAAAGAAGCCCTCAGGATCATGATGTTGCTTGGGACCACAACTCAAATGGTATTCTTCAAAAAAATTCCCAAAGTGTACCCAACCTCCCTTCAAAAAGGAAAAATTTGATACCACAGTATAATCTAGGAATAAAGTTCCCTTACCTTTCCTAGTAAGGTTTCCCTCATGGATATAACCAATCAACCACATAACTTCTGCAAATCCCACTCTTGGTGGCACATTTTATGGCAATATGTGAGGTGTCCCTTGAAAACCATACACCCTCAAGACAGTGATGATTGGGTATGGAATAATATCACACATGTTATGGAAAATCTTCAATTTTGGATTCCTCCCCTTTGGTTTGAGGAAATCATGCAACTCCTCTAGAATCCTAGGTAAATTTACCATAATCCTGGCTGTCAATGTGGAAGCAAAAAAATTGTCAAAAAGCACATAACTAGAATTTTCCCTATTACATGATAAATCTGCAATCCACACTTGCACTGGTAATATTTCTTCATTAACCCACTGCCTTAACTCCATCTTCTTAGAGAAGAATTCAACATTCCTATACAAGAAAATATACATTAACATGGAATACCAAAAGAATGGAGTGCCTCTATCATTTTTCTACAACTTCAACAACCCTTCACGTATCTTTTGGCCAACCAAGAAGAAAAATCATAAATCACTGAGAAATTAGGGTGTTGTATTTGTGCCAACATGAACATGTAAGCAATAGGCATCACTGTGTTAGTGTTAAAACCCAAAATATAGCATAATGAGTAAAAGGTGGCCAAGAAATGATTTGCAAAGTAGTTCAGTCTGAAAGGTTCTTGATCATTAGGGATAATATAGAATTTCGAACCCCTTGCCCTAGCCAAATGAGGTGGGAGAAACTTAGATCTGAAGAGTGATTTTAACCTCCCATATTCCTATTTCACCTCCTCAAGATTAATAGGAACCAAGAACATACTAGGCTCACTCAAATCAAAAACCTGTCAGAATTCCTCTTTCTTGATGCTCAATAGAACCTATCCATCATTATCTCGAATCACCTATGTGACAGAGTCATATCGTATAGCCACTTCCCTAAGAAAATATATATCAGGGAAGACATTTGGTACCACTAGCTTCCCCATATCATACATCCAATCATTAGAAATAGGTTAAGAAAAATTCCTCTATCCAAACCACAATCTGAACATCTCTAGACCAGTAAGAGGAACCCTATAATCGTCTATGTTGGAACAATTATACACTAATCCCTCCCCTAGAGTTTTTCCTTGCATCAAAACCAACCCCTTCTTCCTATCATTCGTTGACAATGGCAATTGATCTAAGAAATCATCATATAGGTTTCTACTTAAGTAATCAATCTGGCCAGAGTGCTGCTTTGTCACTTCCATTTTGAGTAAACTAGGGCTCTCTTGCAATTTTAAATTTCAAAAAAACTAGGGCTAAATAGAAAATATGGAACTACAGAATAGAACCTTGCAATTTCCTACAATTCAAAAACCTGTAGCCCTAAATTTTTTTTCAAAAAACCCTATGACAAGCACACATCAAACTTCCCCAAAATTCAAATCTAGAATAACCATGAGATAAATAAATCAACTCATGACTTTTTACTAGTAGAAATACAAATATTTGCTGCAATAACTTGTAACTTCGTCCTTGACCTTGAGACTAGTCCACAAAGATGTTTGAATTCTTTATGACACCAAAAGCAGAAGAATAGTTGCATTTATTTTGATCAAACTATGGCAATAGATGTCATGTCCACCATTAAAGCTTACTCATGCATTGTGCCAATGGATCCAATTGCATTTGATGAAGATTCAAATACTAGACGTTGATCCTTCACCTTGGTCAGATCATCGAATGACTACCTGAACAAAGAAAATTGACACAATCTCCATCGTGGCAATACGGGGCCCGCCATACTATACGCTGCCAAGGAAATGCATGTGGCATTTTCCTGAGATATTGCAATCACTAAAGCCCTCGCAACTTCTAATCACGTGATGGCGGGAAACCGTGGATCTCAACCATTAGAAATCCAATTCATCCAACATAGTTTCCAAATTTATCATTAACCATTGAGCACCTTTTCTTCTGAGATTATAACATCTATGTTGATTTGAAACACCTGCATCTCATAATTGCTTTAGTAACTCGCTACATAATGTACATATTAAAGACATATCAAAGTATTCTATCATCCCTTCAGCTTCACCGAATGAGACACGTGGTGGGGTCATTGCGGGATGGCGGGGAACGACTAAGATCAAATGATGATTGATCTACGATCATGCGAACTTGTCCCTCTACAAAATAAAAACATTTATTAAAGGAATAAGGGGACATCACTAGGCTGACAACAAACAATGGCATAGGTTTTTTTAATGAGGGAACACAAGACCAATGAAGAATTAGGAAAAATAAAATCAGGTGAAGGAAATAAAACAATAAAACAAAAGGGAGGCTAGCCTAGATGAAGCGATGGGGCCTAAGTCATTTAAAAAACTTCCCCAAAAGTATCAGCCAAATAGATCCCACCCAAGGCATAAGATGAACACTAGGGTTTTACATGAAGATGAAGGTAAAACCCCAACCTTAGGCTTTTTCCAAACACCATAGATGACTAGAGACATAATGTAGTATCAAAATAGAAAACAGAGAACACAAATTTGAAGTTCCATCAAAGCTCACCCTCTCTAATACATGACTACTTAGCAAATCCTTTGTAAATAACTACAAATTCATGACCTCATATAAGCATTTTAATTAATTACTTGAATCAAAGAAGAAATAGAGACATACATTCAAATAAATGTTTGAAGATGAATGAAGGCATCATTTATATTCCATTCAAAATTCACACAAATTTACATAAGGAGAGCATATGTATCAAAATTATATGTTTCTTCCATGCATCAATCATTTCTATAAAACTATTTAAGACATTTACATATGTTCTTCAGAGCTCAAAACAAGAGATATTCTCTATTCATTATCTTTCTACACCTAACGTTCTACCCAAATATGCACCCAACTCAAAAGTTGATCATAATTCCATCCCCTACAAATGAGCCTTGAATTCCCTTTTATAAGAGAAGGGAGCCAACAAGCTATTAGATCAAATGCAATTTTGATACAAAAATTTCATTTCATCCTACACTTCAATTTCATTTCAAATATCCCCACATGATAATTCTATTAAGCATGGGGAAAACCAAAATTACCATAGCCACCATGAGGAGGAAGATAAAGTGCCACCAAAATCTTCCTCCACCACTAAGCAAGCAATGACACCAATACCCACACCTCCATGAGGGAACACAGTCAACCCTCAACACCCCAAAATTGTGCCACGCATGCAGGAAGAGAAAATGACAACCCATAAATCATTTATCAACACAAAAATTTATTTCCTACCACCTTCATCTCACACACCCCGACACACATGGCCACTCTGAGTAATAGCAAAGGTTGGGGATGAGACTTCAACGCCTTCCTTGACCTTACCTTCATTCATCACAAAATCTCTCCCACTGAGAGTCCTAATAACTAGAGGAGGGATAGACAATACCTCTACCTCGAGTGACAGAGCTCAGCCCAAGGTCACCAAATATCGATGATAACTAGAATCAGTCTTCATCTCAGTTTTCGACGAGTTATCAGTAAGGTCGATAAGGGAATTATGTTGACTAAATGAGTCACAACCATATTGAAGCTTCCGTTGAGTTCTACTAGATGGCTTGATATCTTATTCTCTTTTTGTTTCTGCCTCCATCAAGCTCCTGACTTAGTCTTTCAATTGGTGGCTAAATCTGACAATCATTGGTGAATGTTCCTTCTCCTTGGTATCCTCATGAATTCTCTATCTTGGGTCTCCATTGTGGGGCTCCTGAGACTAGAGCTTAGATGACCTTCATATTGGAATTGATGAGGAACCCGACTTGCTCATTTTGTAATCAAAAGCACACATTCTCAACCTCCACTCTCTACACAACTTGAAGACTCAACAATTTAATTGACATAGTGAAAATAGCAACTCATCACTTCTATTTATTGGGCAAGTTGATGTTATCGATTACCAATGCTAACTGGAAAAAACCACACATAAATTGGTAAATTCACTGGCATGCATATTGTCACCATTTAATTCTCAAGTGCATGGAAATCTATAGATTGCACTTCATGATTGCCAACAATTAAGTCTCCACATGCATAGAGACCAATTTGATCATACCCACAAAGAGTATATCATTAATATCCTTTGGTTGCAGAGTGAAAATGACTCTCACATGCCATTTCATCGACTTTGAAAATAGGCCATTGATCTCATGTCTAGATGGTGAATCAAGTGGCTTGCATTAGGTTGACCGTCTTTGAATTCTAGCAGTGCTTCACTAATGTGTCCTCAGCCAATGGTATTTATCCATCTTAGGTGATAGTTTCTCCATCATTGGGCTCCACCCATCTCATTGACTGAATAGATCGGGCTACGTGTCGAGATCTCACTGATCTTGCTACTTTTAACAAGGTTTCACTTTTTTCTAGCAAATTAGTGGGGAGCAGTGGAGATAGTCCCTAATATTTGATCTCGGTCATTTTCTTAATTGCTTCAAATGGTGGGAATAGTAGTGGAGATTTGGCCCCATGATCGTACAAGGACACATGTCCTTATTTCACCAACCCCACAACCTTTAACCTATTGGCATTTAATTCCCCCGAGTTGGTGGGTATGACACAGATTCTTCCCACATCGTCGAATCTTAAAACTTGCATGCAAGGAAATGTTAGCATTTAATAAAAGGCCTTGGTTAGGCCAATGGTGACACGACCTTTAAGGATGAATGACATAAGCTCCAAGCCATTGGGAAAAATGAAGACTTGACTTAAGAAAAGTCTAAAGTTGATGGGACAATCGGTGACCAATGCTTCTAACCAAAGAGGTTGGTAAACCAATGTGCAATGTGGCTTAAGAGATGACTTAAAGAACCAAAAAATGGTACTTCAGGTCAACGTGCTATTAAAAAATTTGAGTATTTTCACAAGCAAAACCCTACTCAGTCATGGGGACAAGGGTTTTAAAATATAGATTAAGCCCATGGGGAATGAGAAAATTCTTCAAAATATTAGAAGCTCCATCAATCCCTAGGCATGAAGTGACATTTTGAACCTTGTGTAGTTCTCATATAGTAATCAAGTCCCAATATTAACTAGGTTATGGAGGATTTAATATTATTTACTCCAATTTAAAGGTGAAATTTTTATCCATTTCGAGAGAATAACTTAATACAATTATACATGGATAAGTGGTTTAATTTTGTGAAAATCTAGACCCTTCCTCCATACTTTTACATATTTTGTCACACACTCTCATATTACATTTCATATTCATTCTCATGACATGGCTACCATGACAAAATACCATTATCATTTTGAAATAGGTGATATTTTTTCTCATCTCTTATATTGGTAAACCCATAATAGTGATTCCCACTTGTGGGACATCAAAATTTTGGATGGGAAGGGGGAGGAAACTTTTGAAACACCTTTTCAAAGATGATTACATAACTACCTTCAAGGGAAGGTCCCTCAAGTTTAATATTTTAATATTATTTTAAAAACATGGAAGGGATATTTGACTAAAGGTACCTTCTTCTGAATACCTTTATGCACCTTTGTTCAAAGGTCCTTCAAGTTAACACCCTTGGATTTCCCTTTTTATCTTAGTACTCATATTCTCATCAGAAAAATTTATTTCAAAACTTGGGTTGGAGAAAAAATGGAGTCAATATGACAAGATAATTTGTAGGATTGTAGTCTTCAGAACAAGCTTTCCAATGAGTATAATTTTGAATATTTTTAATTTGATTATAATATTTATATTTCACTTTCTAGTGAACATAATTTTTTCACTAAACATCAAGGTCTATGTTTCGCACACATGGAAACAAGTGAAAATTAAAAAAATCTATGAAAGAAATCTATGCACTAGATATTGATGTCCTTGTTTGAAGAGAAAAACATTAATTGGGAATTATATGAAAATATTATACATAATAAAATAAACATATGCTTAATTTATAACTAATTTCACTTCAAAAATTAATAAAAAAATATTCAACAAAAAATCATGAAATAATATTTTGTTACAAACCTATGCTTTAGAATTTAGAATTTTATATTTTTGTAAAAAAAATTTATGTATTATGAAGAAAA
>VDFB02243405.1:0-27030 GCA_007258455.2 Sequoia sempervirens | reverse complement strand
TGGATGAGATGCTTTCACCTGAAGTGGCACACGTAGATGCTCGATTCTACACATGATGCATGTTTTCCAAGTTTTCGTCATGGTCTTGCCCAAAGCACCACCGTAGTGGTTTTCACTAGAGGATGATTATTTTCTTTACTGTTTTCAATCCTTTTTCTGATTTTTTTGGATTTTCATTTTTTTTGATTTTTTTGGTTTTTCTGAAAGATTTTAAACTCATGTTGAATCACAAGGTGTTGCTGATGTAGATGCCCCTATCATAATGTGTCATCGATATCCTGCTAAAGAAGTTGCTTTGCTAAGATACGTGCACTTGAATACAACTTTTGAGATTCTTGATCTACTTCATCGATACCATAGTTAACTTTGTCTTGGCACACATATCGTGATAGAGTGCCTTCTGAATCCTTATGATAAAGTGTTGTTGCCAATACATGGTCAATTTTAGAATTGGAGACGCGACATGGAGGTGTGATGAACGTGTTTAGGGATGAGATGGATTGGTTGATAGTTTGGAACCTTTGACTCTCCAAACTTCAGAAGATGAGCAATGATGGGTGGATACAAAAGTGTACATGGAATTACGACCAACTGCTTGATATAATTTGTACGTCACTTGAAAAGCTTGCTTTTTCTTTTGTGGACATCCTTGATGGATACTTTTCCCTCTTTTATTTTTCCCCATAGCTTCTTTGAATGATGGAGTTTGATAGGGATGGTCTTTCTTTGTATTCTTTGGTATCCATTTGTATTTGATTTGTCCATTGTGCTTTTCAACTTCTTTTGCTTTGATAAATTTCTTTGTGCTTTGGTTCACATCCTTCATTTGATGTTGGTCCCAATTCATGGATGGGGTTATGGGTGGATGCAGATTCATGATGTGGCTGGTTTTAGTATTGACACTAGTTTCATCATAAGGACTCTTCGTGCTCCCTATGTTGACATTTGCTTGAGATGAAGTTTCCCCCACTATTGTGGAAGTAGTACCTTCATGTTTTGATTCTTCTTGTTCTGAGAGCTCTTTCTTAGAATGCATTCTCTGATAAATGACCATCATAGATGATGTTATTTCGATTGGATGATCCACTAACTCTGAACTATATTGTTCTGTCTGACTTGTTTCCTTGAGTGGATAATATTGGATATCCGCATACCATATGTCTTTAGTCTGGATTTTGGATATATATAATCTTGATGTTGACAACTTAGTTTGATTGTAGGAATCAATACTCTGGTCTTTTGTGTAACAAAATTTTGTTCTAGATTAAGATCATCTACATGTCCATTAATAGAAAGCATCTCATGGGTAGATGGAGGATTATGTGCTACATTGATATGATCATCTTGCATAGATAGGAGAGTGTCCATTAGATTATTGTAGTACCTTGTAGATATGAATTCTTGATCTTGAATGATATCAGAGTTGCTCTTGACATGCTTTCGATAAGGTTCTTGACATGGATCAGTTTCAAAGGATGAATCACTTACAAAGGGTTCTTGGATGTCGTTATTAGACATGGTAAGTAGTTGAATATCCTAAAGTGTCAAGTTTAGGGCTCCTTCAGTATCTGTAACCATGAGGTCAAAGGGGTCAACATGTCTTGGAAAGGATCACTATTAGACTTTGGTGAAAGATGTTGATCTTGCTTTGGGATAAATTCTTGAGATATGTCCTCTAACTCATAAGGAAATTTAGAGACATTTTCGACATGATCATTGGTCAACGGATCGTGCATTATGTCAATGGGATCAAATAATCCTACCACTCCTTGAAAGAGATCACTAAAAACTGGCTCTTGATGTATGGTGAGTTGATCATCATATGGGGTGGAAACATCTTCAAGGTGCTCATCGATGGAGAGATCTTGATCTTTGTTTCTGGCAAATACAGTGAAGGGATTTCTAATGTTTTCAACCATAAGGTCAAATGATGTTGACATTTATTGAATTGGATCATTTTTGGTTGGTAGATTTTAACATATGTTGATTTGATCTTCAGACGAGATAGAAACATCTTCAATGTGCTCTTGGATGGATAGATCTTGACCATTACTCTCAACAGTTCTCATTTTTTGTGTTTGTGCTTGTGTTTGTTGGGTAGCTTGAGAGGCTTGGAAGCTTGGGTAGCTTGAGTGAATTGGGTAGCTTGAGCAGTATGGGTAGCTTGAGTGGCTTGTGGAACCACCTGATATTGTTGAAGCACTTGTTGGTAGGCTTGATGTGCTTTTAGTGCGATATTACAATATTGACTTATTGCACTTGGTTTTGGTGGTAGTGGTGGTGTATTTGGAATCGTGTTGGATGTGATGACAAGTGGTTGAGATACACTTTGAGCAATCATGGTAGTGAGGGGTTGAGATGTGATGGGTATGATAGTGTTGTTTGGAGTGATTGAAGTGATAGGAATGGTCAGAATGACTAAGATGATAGGCCCTTAGGAGACCTTGTTTTGATTTGTTGGGATCAACATTGTTGTTTGATTGAATACCATCTGTTGGTGCGATTTCGATGGTATATTCAAAGGTTTTGATGTGATGACTTGATTTGTGTTAGGTGGATTGATTTGGATGGAGTGATTGGTGCTAGGTAAAGGGAGAAACCCTAAACCAAGGAATGATGTTGATATGGGTAATGGTGGTGAAGATGTCTCAAACTGTTAATTTTGCATGTCTACACATTCAAGGTATCATTGTACATGTCTCATGTCCTATGTTTCATATTTCATGTCCTTATTTGATTACCTCATCACTTGGTTTAATTACCTTAAAGGGGTTTGACCAAGGCAAACCCCATTTACTAACAAATCAACGAGTTTTTCCCTCTCTACATGTGTGATTGTAGATCTAGGTGCCTTGGAGATTGAAGATCCCTTGGAGATTATGTTACAAGCTTGGAGAAAGTTGTTGGAGTTGTCCCTTCATTTTCAAGGTTGCTATCTTCACAAAAAGTCTCTATAGGTCCAAAATTAGGGTTTCAGATCCATAAATTAGTTTGGAAGGAAAGAGGAGAGATTAGAGTATTGATCTGAACTTTGAATTCCAGAAAGAATTTAAAATTTTCAATAATTAATTTTTCAAAATTAATTATTAAAATTTTTAAATTTTAATTAAGTTTTCAATTCTAATTTTAAAAAAATAAATTTATTAAAAATTCATATTTGAGAATTATTTTAGTATGGATTCCCAATCATTTGCCACTTACTTGTGATTCCTATAATTATTAATTAAAAACAATTTTAAATAACTATTGTAACTAAAATATTAAATATTACATATTAATAAAAATAAAGTTACCGATGATTAAATATTAATCTTCCATGCACTGTGTGTTAGATAAGAACAAAAAAGTGGACTATAACATGTGGTTTATAATGCTTATTTCCTATTGGCTTATTAGCACAATTTCCCCTTTCAGACTCAATTAAACAATTCCAAATGTAAGTGATTATTAATACCTCACATAGCATTACCAAAAAAAAAAAAATCTTAATTCTCATTAAATGAACATTTGCGGTGCACCTTATTGGCTGATTGTTGGCAACCATGCAGCTGCTAGTTTATTTCCATCCATTACCCTACTTAACTCTTCAGTCATTTAATTACCCTTGTAGAAGTTCCATTTGCACATTCACCTATTTATTCTCTCTGCCCATGCCCATAGTTAGTTTAAAGTTCTCTGTTGCAGGGTTGTTATAGTGAAAAGCTCTCAATGGATCGAGGGAAGTCTTATAAATTATGATTATAATGTAGTTAAGAATAAATTTCAATTTTAATAATGATTTATTTAATTATTTATAAATACAACATTAAAAGAAAATTTATTCTTATAGGAGAAGTCTTGCATCTAATTTTAAAAAAATTGAAATCTTATATTTATTTTTTTGATATTCATGTTCTTCCAAGGACTCAAAATATAGAGATTATATTTATTGCATTGACATACATATTCTTCCAAAGACCAAAAGTTGAGATCTTATATTTCTTAATTAGTCTTGTTGTTCTTTGAGTGGAAGCTTATATTTATTTAATCAATTGGCCCATTCTTCCAACCACTAAAAAATGAAAGCATTTATTCAATCCAGCTTCAGGAAAATTCACGAGATAAACTTTTCATGGCGATGACTTGTTTGTTTGGTGGTGAATTTTTGGTGGTAAATTTTCCAAGTGATGAATTTTTCATGGCGATGAATTTTTTGGTTGCTGGTGAATTTTCCTAGAACCAATTAATCCACATGTGTACTTATTCATCTCATGGCGGTGGTGAATTTTCCTAGAGCCAGTTAATCCACATGTGTACTTATTTATCTCATGGCGATGAATTGTTTGGTTGGTGGTGAATTTTCCTAGAGCCGATTAATCCAAATGCATACATATTCATCTCATGGTGATGAATTGTTTGGTTGGTGGTGAATTTTCCTAGATCCATTTAATCCACATGCCTACATATTCTTGTTATTGTATTTGTGTTGGAAACTAACTTACACTAGTTGGATATGATTTATTCATTTAATTATAATTCTTTATATTATTTTCAATTGTTTGGTTCAATGTGAATTTTGTTAGAGCCACTTAATCCACATGAATACACATTCTTGTTATCATATTTGTGTTGGAAACTTACACCAACGGGATATGATTTATTCATTTAATTAGATTTCTTTATATTATTTTCAATAATTTCTTATTATTGTTAAGCTATCTGCTTCTTTATTTCTTCGTTATGAATGTGTTGTATACTTCTTATATTATCCAATTAGTTAATCTTAATTTAATAACATGGACAATTTTAAATTAATCTTCTTAAATTTTCATATATTGTATAATATTTAAAAAATAATAGTTTATTTTAATTTTGATTAAAATAAAAAATTATAATTGGGAATGAGGTCTCCATATTTGACTTCACAAAATTGTAAAGTAAAACCTAAAATTTTTGTATATTTTTCATGAAGTTGAAACCCTAAGGAGTATCATAGTTCTTATCACATTAATAGACCAATCCCATCTCTTATCTCTAAGATTATTTTAATGACATTATTCTTTATTCTTTATTCTTAAGAGAGTTTATTGGAAAGTGGATTTAATTTACTTTCATTTCAATTGTAGCATAGTATTTCAAAAAGGTTTCATTCTTGTCTATTTATTTTATGGATATTATTTTCTTATTATGACACTATTTCTTTCATCACCTAAATTTTGGTCTATTTTGTAAATCTATGGATTTCCTTGATTATAATTAATCAAGAAAGTTTAATTGGGCATTGACTTATATCTTTACTTAAATCTTTGATCATTCCATATATCTCGATATTTGACCTTATATAAAGATGCATAACCGTATGCTTGGGTCAAACTTCTTATTCATGGCAATGTGGTGAAGGGGCACCCACAAGTTTTCATGCTTTGATGGGTCAAAAGTTGGCATTTTTTTTTTTGGGTATTTTTCATGTAATAAGGTCTTTGAAGACCATTTCACGTTTGTAGGAGTCTAGGTTGAGTCATTAGGTGCAAGAAAAATGGCAAATACAAAAAGTTGACAAAAGTTGCACATTATTGTCAAGCAATTTTTTGCATTTTGGTCAAAAGTAGTCATCGTTATGTTTAGTTGGTTTCCAATATGAAATGTAGTTAGTGGTCATTGGGAACAAGTTTGTAAATTTTTTAAAACCCTTGTGTGGTTGAAGGAAAGGTTGGTTGTTGGAGATTTTGAAGATTGAAACTTTTTTTGTTTTTCTTCAGTTTCATGTAATTTCATTTAGTTTTAAGGGATTTGTGATCATTTTCCTTCAAACTAGTCAAAACCCTAGATAAAGTAACCAATGAGAAAATAAAATGCCATAAAATCCATTCCACCTGGTAAGAATCTCTGAAACTTGGTGGAATGGATTTCCTTGGTGTGTATTTTGATGCTTAAAACTTGTAGAGGAAGGGAATGAGAATTGGCATGTGTCAAGTTGCTAAAATGGCCCAATATCTTCATGTATCAAGCCTAGGAACCCTAGAGACTTAGGGAAATTGTTGCAAAATATTTGGTGATTGATTTACTTGATAGAAGAAGGTTAATTGGGCCAAGTTTGATATGTTGAAAGTGTTAAAACAAGTGTTGGGTTGCTGTGAATTGTTGAACACATGTGGAGCTTGCCTAGTTGCCTAATTAGGCTTAGTCAACAAATAAGACGGTCAAATTTTAGAACCTTCTATACAAAGTAACCCCACCTAAATTTTTGATATGTTTGTAAATGACCAAAAGGGTATCTGGAAATGTGGTTACATTTTGAATGCCATGCATGGCCCACAAGTTGTACCCAAAAAGCTATGTTTGAAAGGCTACAAGGAGGAATGAGAACATGTGAAGCAAAACCCATCAATTTATGTATAAGGGCTTGAAGGGTGGTTGTTTGTGAGTGATGAGAGATTTCTTACCTTTGCTCTACATCAAATTTATGGAGAGGTCAAAAGTTGCACATTGTTGTCAAGCAACTTTTTACATTACTGGAGAGGTGAATGAATTGAAGGAGAGACATGCCACAGAGATGAGAAAAATTAAGGGGATGATTTCTTCCTTGGAAATAAGTATGAAAAGAGGAATGGTCAATGGAGACTTGAGTGATTGAGAAGAAGGAAAAAGGGGGGAGGAAAATTCCCGAGGAGGGTTCGACGAAGAGATGGATCATGATGACTTGAGGATGGAAAAGTTGTTGAATGTAGTCAAGGAAGAACGACCTAAGATAAAGATGGATTTACAACAATTTACTACTCCTAAGGTGCAAAAAAATGATGTGGCAACCCAAATTAAAGTTGTAACTCTGTTCCATCATATGCCTCATGACCCTTCCTTTAATCTTTCTTGGGAAGGCCATGGATTCATGCAATGAATGGGGTTCCTTCTACCCTTCATGATAAAATGAATTATGTTTATGAAAAAAAATGTACACACTCAAGGCTAATCCTAAACCTGAAAATTATTTGAGTGTTGAGAAATATGGATGAGATCCTTTACAACTATTCAAAGGAACTGCAAAAGTGGAAGTCATGAAGGAAGAAGAACATAAGAACATTGATGAAGTCACTAAGTTGTTAGAAGATTATTGGGGATCCTTAGATGTCATACCTACATTCATGGGAGAATACAAGATCATAAATAAAGATTCTAAAAAGGGAAAATAAAAAGTAGTAATTTCAACATAAAATTCAAAAGCATCCACCTCAAGCACTTTAGAAGAAGAAAAAAATTACACAAAAAACTTTGATGAAGTTGATTATGACCAACCATTGAATCCTAAAGAAATGATAAATATTTATGGAAGAGTTTATGAACTTATGAAATAACTTGGGTATAGTGGAAAAGGATGTGGTGCAAGAGAACAAGGTATTCACATCCCTCTAAATACTAATACACAAGAAACAACTAATAGTCTTGGTTATTATACCTCAAAAAAAAAAAAAAACAAGCCTTCAATCAATATCAAAAATCTTACAAAAAATTCTTCTAAGCCAACTTTAACATTAGCGCATCTAGAATTGATAGAAATTAGTGGTCTTGGTCATTGTCCTTTGAAAGAAATGAAAGAAAAAATGAGTCCTCACTTAACATTAATATCATCACGCAAAGCACTCTTAGGAAATGTCTTAGTAATTATTGGATTTCATTAGATTTACACCCTCCTTTAAAGAAGAGTACAAACTCTTGCAATCTAAAGAGTCTTGTTTATGTATGACACCTTGTACTAAGCAAGAGATATCTTTGTCACAAAATAAAGAAACATCCTCCACTATTGATCAAGAGGATATCTTTTCAAGATTCCTCCAAGATCATTTTATATCTATCCCTCCAAGAGTTCATTTGTGCATATCAAAGAGTTCATGGTCATTCTACTAATGAATGTAAGACTTTGTGTAATAAAATTCAACATCTTAAGGATTGTGGTGCTCTTCCTTATGTTGAAGCACCTAGTTCCTCTTATTGATACCGATTTTCATGTTTCTCATCAATCATCTTGGCTCACCTTTGTCTTGCACTAAGTGGGGGAAAGGGGTTATGTTAGCCTTGTCCTCATATGACACTTGTCATTTTCTCTTTTGGCTAGCTGGCTGCCTTCCATATATATATAAGAGAAAGCTTGGGATGTGGACGACATGCCTTAAGTTGGCTCACAAGTGATGTACAATTAGGTCCATTCATCAAGTAAACTAGGTTTCACATTCATCCACTCATCAATTTAATTAAGTTCACCTTCATCCATTCATCAGGTAAACTCATTAATTTCAATCTCCTAAGGTCATTAATTTAAAATTAAATAAAATTTATCATCTGCCTTTTAATTAAATAAATCAAACATTCAATTAATTTAATCCAAATGCATTTTCCATCCTTTTCTAATTTAAATAAATCAAATATTTAAGTCATAAAGGTCAAAATCATCCTAATTGTCATTAAGCTAATCTAATCCTAATTAACCTAACCTAATCACCCATCACATCCTCTAGACATCCCCACTTGCACAAATAAATCAATTTATTGATTTATTAAAATCTTCATTTTCTTTCAACTTGGCATAAAAAATAGAATATTCCCTAAAGTTTGAAAATGATGACAAGTTGACTTGTCCCCTCCAACATTGTATTTTAATTTCCTATTTTCATGTCCCCCTCTCAAAATTTATTGCACATATTTGAATTTTAAACTCCCTTTCTTGGGCGCATTTCCCAAATCTTGCACATCCCTTAGCCTATGGCAAGTTGACAAGTGGCCTCTTTTCATTGGTCTATTTTTAGTCCCACATTCATCCATTTGTCCAATCTCTCATCAAGAAAATCTATACATAAAGACCTTAATATTCATCAAATCATCTACAACTTTTATGCAAAGTTACTCTCGTGGTTTGAGAACTAATTTTGCTCTTCATCACCATTGCATCTCATCATTTCAGTTTTTATGCAAGGATTGGGAAGGGTCATTTGCATATTTGACACCAATCCAATATGGAATAGGTACTTTGTCTTTCTTCTAGATGTTTATTTGATCTTCTTAGTTATTTGTTTGCATCTTTGAAGCATGGCATTGTTATTTCATAAAGGTATTTATAGATTTTCATGTGTAAACTAACCCTCCTAATGAGTGTTTGAGATGGTTTCATTGCAGATATTTAGGTACTTCAGTTTGGCACTAGAAGGAGGGCACACATTCCATACTTACATTTTGGTTTCTCATGAGCTGCTATCTTGGTTTTTGTTAAATACACATTGACTTGTTAATTCATCTTCTTGTTCAATGCTTTGTTGATGTCTTTACATTTCTTATTTTATATTTGGCACTCACCAATTCCTGCTTGCATCTATAGATTTGGTGTTTCTATGCTGTAAGGATTAATAAATTACTCTTGAGTAGTTAAAACACTAATAAAGTTCCCAAACACATTGATTTCATCAAGAATGCAATTGTATACCACAACACTTTATTTTAGCATTTCCTTTTGCTCACAATTTTTTACTGTGATCAATGTTTTCTTGCAAGAATCTGCACTATTTACTATTTGGTTGAGCTTTACACATCTCCATGAGTCAATATGTCCCATTAAATTGCATCTTTTTTGGGCATTTAGTCCAATAGTCAGTGTGCCTTATATGAAATATTCAATCTAATGTGTGCAACCTTGTAAAGCGCCTCTTTTAGTGTATGGAAAATACTATTAAAGGTCATGGAATTTGTCTTTTATATCAGTGTACACTTTGTGAATCTTCAATCTGATGCATGCAACCTTGTAAGGTGCCTCTTTTAGTGTATGAAAATGCTATCAAAGATTGAGAAATCTATCTTTTATACCAAATGAACCACATTTGTTGCAGAATCTTGAAAACCAATTTCCTATGCCTTCTTTATGCCTACTAATTATGCCTCATAGCCCGTATGCTCTGTCTTTATTCTTCCATATATGCCAAAGTCTTTCCAACTTATAACGTATGGCAAAATATCACAAGGCTTTAATGTTGTCATGCTTTGTATTTTTTTTACTATTATGCGTTGTAATTCTATCATTGGTTGAGCCAAGTCTGCATACAAATAGGAGCTTTAGAATGGTGTATACCATGTTAGCATATAAGTCTTCTGATTGTGCAATAATGAGGCGGTAGTCTTCTAAGCTCTGGCAACTTTGGTCAGTCGTATGTTTCCTTTGAAAGATTTAAGATGAGAATTTAATGAACTATTAAAAAGTCTAGCTACAATTCGTGCGTATGGTAAAGATCAATGAAAAAGAAATAAACAATAATGCTCAGCTATGCCACATCACAAAAAAAAAATGTTGCCTCATAAATGCTTCATTTTGGTTATTTACTAATCTTGATAATTGTTGTTTTTACTTATTATCATTGCCTCACAACGGTTCTTTTGAAAGAGAAGAATATAGGTGTCTATACAAAGAAAAAGTGATGCAACTTGTGGTCATTCAAGAATGGATGCTTCACTGGCATTAATGATTGCAAAATAATGGGAGTAAGTTAGAGTTTAGATTTTAGTGCAATCACATGTATCTACCTAGGCACAAGTCCCATTAGATTGGTAGTGTTTTTAAGCTGATCACAGAAAATATGTAAACAAAGCAAGCTTAAAGGATTTAGGTAGAATTCATAATAGGCCTAGAGCAACTTGCTCAAAAGTGGACATAGTTTAGAGCATGAGGTAATGTGGCATATTCTAGGAGACTTTGAATATGTTAAAATTCAAATTCTCTATTTTGTAAAAAGACATATGCACACATCATCCATGTATCACTTTCACTCCTTGTTGCTTTCTTTGTGGAAATCTTCAGCTAGGCATGGTATCATTTTAAGCCAAATATTGAAAAGTGCAAACATCCTTTTGGAGTAATAAGCCCATTTATGACTTTTGAGTTAGTTTCCTTTTGGGGATTTTTTTTTTTCTAATCAAGGATTGTCTTAAAAAGTTAATAGCAAATGGGATTTTTTATTTCTTAAGTGTAAAATCATTGGTTCTTTTCAAAGATTTTTTTTTCTATTATTTAAAAGGCTAATGTTTAAAATCCATCTTGATCAAACAAACTTGACTCTTATATAATTGTGTCCAGCAGTCAGTGTGCATACACTCTGTGAATCTTCAATCTGATGCATGCATCCTTGTAAGGCGCCTCTTTTAGTGTATGAAAATGTTATCAAAGGTTGAGAAATCTATCTCTTATACCAAATGAACCACATTTGTTGCAAAATCTTGAAAACTAATTTCCTACACCTTCTTTATGCATGCTAATTCTGCCTCACAACCCGCATGCTCTGTCTTTATTCTTGCATATATGCCAAAGTCTTTCCAACTTATAACGTATGGAAAAATATCACAAGGCTTTAATGCTATCATGCTTTTTCTTATTTTTTACTATTATGTGCTGGAATTCTATCATTGGTCGAGCTAGGTCTGCGCACAAATAGGAGCTTTAGAATGGTGTATACCATGTTAGCATATAAGTCTTCTGATTGAGTAGTAATGAGGTGGTAGTCTTTTGAGCTCTGGCAACTTTGGTTAGTCGTATGTTTCCTTTGAAAGATTTAAGATGAGAATTTAATGAACTATTAAAAAATCTAGCTACAATCTGTGCATGTGGAAAAGATCAACAAAAAAGAAATAAACAATAATGCTTAGCTATGCCGCATCACATGATCACCACAAGTTTTAAAAAAAAAACGCTGCCTCATAAATGCTTCATTTTGGTTATTTACTAATCTTGATCATTGTTGTTTTTACTTATTATCTTTGCCTCACAATAGTTCTTTCAAAAGAGAAAAATATAGGTGTCTATACAAAGAAAAAGCGATGCAAGTGGTCATTCAAGAATGGATGCCTCACTGGCATTAATGATTTTTGATTTGTACTCCAAGGTTCAATTGAGGTTTGGTGAGTTGTAACATTCCATTTTTTTCATTCATCATTCCTTTATGCATTGTTCTATTCCAAGGTTTAATTACCAAAATTGGGTTTGAGCAAGGAAAAAACCTATTCTCTAACAAACAAAATTTTATCTCCTTTGATGAGTGATTATAGATTTTAGGTTGAAGATCATTTGGAGAGAAAAATTTGCAAAGTTGTCAAAGTTGTCACCTTTCTTGCAAAATCACAAAAATTGACCTACAAAATTTATTTCTAGTTTTTTTATAGTCTCTGAATACAATCTGGGAGTGCAGACATTGAGGAACAAAACCCAGAAAGCATTTTTCTAGAGCCCTAGCCAGGACCCGTTTGCCACTAGGAAAATGAGTCCCAATTGAGGCTTGAAAAAACATTTTTTGCAACAAGTACACAATGTTCACCCCTTCTAAACTCTCCCTAAAGTCTATAGGTTTCATTAGTATTATGATTTAGCTTCTAAATGAACTTGATAGCTTATAATTTGGAAATTATTTGCTATGTTCAATCTTTCTCCCAAAAGTTTTATTTAGTTCATACCCCCGTCCTTGTATAGATAGGAAATTTGTTGATTCATATATTGATTTGGCTCATCTCATGGTCGTTAGTCACTTCATGTTGGATATGATTTCCTTGAATGGAATTAGAAAGATAGGTACATTCATTCCCTTTTATCACCATTTTGGGGGTGAGTCCCCATTTCCTATGTTGCATTTCCAAATGATAACATAAATTGTTTTTTCCCATCTAACATTTTTTTATCATTTTATAATTTTACATAAAGAATTCTTTTCAAAATTTCAAATTGAAGAAAATAATTTTCAACACAATATATATTACCATCTCTATTTGGAAAGAAGCATGTCTTCCACCCTTACATATTATGATTTTATTAAAATATTTATACATATGGGTGGACCATACTTTGCTTATTTGTACATATTTAACCCCAGTGCTATAACTTTAACATTTAAAAGTGTGGGGAATCATGTTTTCTCATTTTCTATATCCCACACATCAATGATTACATCTCACTATTGGATACATTTCATTAATAGCTTCATTTAATATTTCAATTTTATGGAAACATGATTTCCACTTTTCTAAATTATGGAACCATATTCATACCATGGAGAATCACCCAATTATTTTGAAATTACATGTATATTTGTGAGCTCTTGCCCCTTATCATGACTTTATGCCCTCTATTTGATCTTTATTTATTCTACTTTAGACCCTATACCAAAATTTGTATGGTCATTGTTTTAAATGATACAATGGGGGAATATAGGTATGTTGATACCTCATATACTTATATGGATATTACCAAGCCACTTGATCTTGCACTACAATTTTATTTTCTATGTAAGTGACAACATTCCTATTCTCTAATATTATCTTTAGATTTCAATTTTCTTATATGATAAATTCTTCACACTTGTATCTTTATTCTTATATTTATATATGATTTGATTATTATATGCTATTGTATGATTATGTGTGTGCATGCCATGATTTGGAAAAAATGAACTAAACTAATAAAAAAAAATGGCATAATCCCAATCCTACAACATCTCTAATTGACCTAAGAAATGCATAAAACGGGTGAAATGAAATTGAGATTCTTACATAAGAAAATGTTGAATCCTATATCATATGCTCAAGATTATTGAATTTCTTGAGAGTTGGTGTAGTTTAACATTCCGACAACATGAAATTTATTTGCACCAAATTATAACTCTTAGAAATAACTTAAGAAATGGGGGATTTATATATTTTGGATGAGGATTAGGGATGAATAGGATTTGAATTTTTTCAATAGATGGGGGTTGATCCATTTGTAAAATAGAAATAGAAGTCTACTAGTATCATCTTATGATTAGTACACTTGATTACAACAAAGATGAAAAGGAGATCAAAGGTGATGAATGAAAAAGTTAAATTTTAGAGCATTACACATTTGGAACCTTAAGCAAGTTACAATTTGTTTATTTTAAGTAAAATTTATGAGATTCATGCAAATGATTACTAAACCAATTAAACCTAATGACTAGGACAATTTTAGATTAATTTTTTTTTGTATTTATTTAATTTATGGGGGATTGTTGAGGGAATGATTGATTTAATTAAATAAATATGATTTACTAAATTAAAGATACAACTATAAAAGAAAGGAAAAATTGAACAAATAATTAAATAAAAAAATAACTGGGTATGTGCAGGATCATCATGGAAAAAATAGGCCATTAAGTGGCAAAAAATTCAAAAAAATCAGTGTTAGGCAACTTGACGTAAAAATTTGAATAAGTTATCTATATTATTTCAAAAATATGTAAGAATAGAATCTATAGAAAATTGAATGTAGTTTCTAAACTATTAGGTTTATTTAAAAATAAATAAAATCTATTTGGTGAAAATTTGAAATTTCAATGCAGTAATACTTAAATTTTAGGGAAAAAAAAAGTAGGTGTCTGTCTAACCACCCTAACCATAATAAAATGATAATATTTTGTTATAATATATTAAATATAAGTAGAGGACTCATGTTCGGATGTGATGCATACTTTTTCATAAATTTTTTCCAAGTAAATAATTAATTATGAATTTTTTATTACAACTTTTAAAAAATATTAAAAATCGTATGTCTGACCACCTTAACTTGGTCAAAACTTTATGAAATTTAATTTTTCTTTTTATAATCCTATAGTATGTGAAGCATAGAATGTGACGCATGTTTCAAATTCAAAAAATGTGATACCGTTTGAAAGACATAGATGTTTTTCAATTAGCCTATTGATCAGGAATTTAGTCGTAATTCTAATAGAAAATGAATAATAATTATTTAATTAAATTCAAATTAAAGAATAATTTATATTGGTGGAAAGCTAAGAATCTCCTCTAGAAACCCTTTTCGTTTCATCAATTTTGGGTTAAAAAAAGTCATCAGCCGCATACCCTACAAATACCCATAATATTGCCACTTTTTGGCCCATCATGATCCTGCACATACCCAACCTATTTAATTCATGTTGAGAGAATGGTTAGAATTATTTTGGATTAAAAAAGTAGGGATTTTGAAAGAACCTTGATCCCTTTTACAAAGAAAAAGATATAGCGACCAGCATAGAAAAACAACAACGAACCAACAAGGAACAACAATAAGATGGGATAGCAAAAAAAAAACAAGTAGAACAAAAATAGAGCTACCCAAAAATGAGCAACAAGAAAATCCACCCAACCAGCTTATGGTTGTTTAAAAGAAATTCAAATATTTTTTTTGTATCATTATACAAGGGTTCTCCACAAAAAAAAATTATCTTTTCTTATAGGAAGAAGAAATAGTACCACTAACTAGACTAGCCAAACTTAGAGTATCAATAGAGGGGTTTGTTAAAGAGGGATATCCCTTAGAATCTTCTTTCTTAAGCTCTTGAAAGGGAGAAGTGTAATCCTCTACAACAAAAAACCTCTTCTCCTTTCTCTTCCAAATAAAGTGTTGTTTATTATTCCTTGAGTAGGTAAAGGAGGCATGACCCACTTTACCACAAAAATGACAAATAACTAGAGAGTTTTAATATTAAATTTGTTGCAACCACTTACCAAATTTTCAAGATAAGGTTATCTAAGTGGGGAGAACGAGATTATTTTTCACTAACACACAAAATATAGTAGACAACAACCACTTCATGGATTTGGTGATCTTATTCCTATTACAAAATTTCCCAAAAGAATTAGAAATACTCATAAAAAAATTATTATAAAACTCCAAAGGAAGCCCTAACAAGCAAAACCTAAATATTATCATGTCTATTTTATAGCCTTTTTGACTATGATGTCTCTTTTGACTCTTTCTTTATTCTATAAAATTTGTGGTTTTGGGTCCATGTAAAACCTATTTTTTCCTCTTTTAAAAACAATTGTCTAGGGGAGGGTTATCCTAGAACTCGAATTTCTATATTTAGATATGAAAATATACATAATAGGAGAGAATACATAATATTATCATTTGAGGGTCCATTAATTCATGTAGATGTCATAAAATATTCTAGTGCTTTTAAATATTTATTTGCATGTACATTCTTGTGATTTCTACATAATTTGTGATATATGATCATCTTAGGACTCATATGTCACTAAGAGTGAAGGTAAAGGACAATAGAAAAATTGTGTAGCCTTCAAACTTTGCATTCAATTTTATGTTTTTATAGACATTCTTTAATACATATACATAGTAAAAAAATACATGGTATTACACATTTTGGGCACATTCCACTAGCTTCTTTATTCATTACACATACATGTATCCCTTCATATTTATTTCAACAATATCAATTTATAGATACTCTTATCCATTCATCTTATTTACATGCTTATGATGCATATTTATGAGCTTGCCTCCAATTAGTGATGTGCAACCTGCATTTATTTTTTATTATATTGTACAAAAAGTCCACAAATGGAGGGCTTATCTTGTACTTATACAATTTTCCTTTAAAATTGAAAATTTACAAGAATAGATTTGATTTTTGAGCTCCTTCACCCTTCTACTTTGATCCAATTAAATACACTTTTAGGCATGATATGTTGGCATCACAAAGTATTGAAAGGCATTCAAAGGATTCATTCTAATGATCGAGTTAAATTACAAGACAATCATTTTATAGAGCAATCAAACTTGACACTTTTTGATTTCAAACAATAATAAAAGATGAAAAAATGTATTTTAGATGCTTGCCCATATAATTAGCCGATAGGCTATTATATGTGGGGGAACCCCACTGGCATTTCCAGCGGTTTGAGGCTGAGAAACGTGTTAGAAAAAATAACTATCACCGGTTGTAATTTTGAACGGAGTTTGTTTGGTCTCAACCCCGTGGATACCACATCGACTACCCTGCAATGGAAAATGGCAAACTTGGTGAAAGATGAAGCCATCTAGAGCACAATGTACTAAGAAAAAGTGAAGGTTGTGGGTAAGGAAAGAGCGGTGGAAGAGGAGGATGTGCACAAAATTGTGTATCTAGAGGCCGTGGTGAAGGAGATGCTGCGACACCACCCGCCAGTGCAATTCGTTTTGACACACGCAATTACAGAGGCATGCATTGTTGGTGGGTATGATGTACTGGTAGATGCATTGATCCATTTTCCCATTTGGAAAATGGGTAATGATCCCCAAGTGTGGGAAAATCCTAATGAATTCAGGCCAGATCAGTTTTTGTGTGATGAAATGGATATGATGGGAAGTAAAGAGATAATATTGATGTCGTTTTGCATGGGGAGGAGGATTTGTCTGAGAATAGTGCTAACTATGCTGCATGTTCAGCTTGTGGTGGCTCGATTGGTGCAGGAATTTGTGTGGGAGAGAAAACCGGGGGAGCCTGTTGATCTATCAATTTTTTTTAAATTATTGAACGATGAGGACAAAGTGGTAGATGGTATTTCTAGCCTTGATAGCCCTTGTTCTGAATTAAATTGGGAAAACTTGGCAGCAGTGAAGATCTTGATATAGATTTCATGTCTATCATTTTGAGCAGTGATGCATATGGGGCGGAGGGGGGGCTTGGGGCTCTTTTATCTACAAGATTTTTGGAACATGATGCTTACTATATGTATGATGCATTATTAAGTGGAGTTGGTGGGGCAGTTGCTATGGCAGACTATTTCACCAACACCCCTGTAGCTAGCTCTGTAGTAGGGTTGCCTCCTATTATTGAAGCATCTGGTGATTTATATAAGCTACTTTCCATTGTTGACATTTCCTCATCTTGTAATTTAGTGGACCTTGGTGTTGAACCCCAATATTTTTCTTTGCGTTGGCTGTGTGTGCTATTTGGTCAAGAGTTTGTGCTTGAGCATCTGTTACATTATTGGGAAGTTATATTTGAAGCATCTAATACTCCCCTATTATCTTATGGAGATGATGACCATGGAAATAGTATTCCATACTCTCCTCGCAGTGCATTCATTTCAGTTGTAACAGTTTCATTGCTTTTGCACCTGCGATCCTCATTGCTTGGCACAACAAATGCAACAACTTGCCTCCAAAAGTTACTTAATTTTCCAAAGGATGCATATGTGAAGAAGTTAATTAATAAGGCAAAGTTTCTTCAAGCTCTGGCTCTGGATACAAATGATAGTAGTCCACCTCCCACAGGGAAAATGGGCCAAATTTTTGAAAATGGGGGGATAAGTAATCTTGTTAGGAGCACAAGTGCTTCTCCTTCATGTTAGGCACCCAAATTACCTCACAAAGCTTCAATTTTGCATCACCAAAAATCAACTTCATGTTCCCCAGATAAATTGAAAGTTTCAGTGCCAGAGAGCTATTGGGAGCATAAATGGAGTAGTTCTATGCTACAAAAAGTGGTTCATGAAGATTCATTCGGTTAAGACGGTGAATGTCTTGGCAAGGCTTTACCTGGGCAAATAGGTATCTACAAGAATTCCACCGATGCGTCATGTCAGGAACATATTGTTTCCGACTTTGTTGATAGTTTGGAGTCACAGGAAATATGAAATGAGAACAAGTCTATTCCATCAATTGTTGTACAAGAGTTGTTCTCAAATGTCACTAGTACCAAACATGAAAGTGGTACTTCCTCTATCAAATCAGCTAGAAGAAAATTGCTAGATGATAAGTTTGAGAGCTTGGATTTGTAGGTGGCATCGAATGTAAACAGATTGTGCATGATTGAGGGAAATGACACCAATAGGGGAGATAAAAATGTATGTAGTGGAAATCATTTTGATCAGCATAATGAAGGACACTTGGTGGATGGCATAGATGACAAAGGTAGAGATATTTTTAAATATAGTGATTCTTTAAAAGATTTTAACTATAACGCTCCTTCAGTCCAACAAAGTGAGAGTTAGAGCCAATTTTTCTTTGATAAAGAAGAGAACTAGGACACTAATGCCTTGACAACCGATTTGGAAGTGGATGAAAATTCTATGCGTGATAAGGTTAGAATGAACAATGCAAGTATGATAGCTAAAGAAGAATTCTCAGAAGTTTCCACCATTGGTGGACATATTCCTACAATAATTTATAATTATTTTATAATTTATTTATTTTTAAAATTGATTGAGTATTAATCAATAGACTTTCCCAAATGTTTTCGCTTTTAAATATATATTAAGGTGTAATGCATACACGAATACACTGAGCCCATATTATTTTTAGCAACAAAGCACCTATCCCGTATGATACGATTTACAAGGGATTCAAGTCACTTTATGTAATTCTAAAATGAATTACAGTGCGAATGAGTCTGATCAAAGTTTGGTGGAATGAAAATTCAAATTATAATAATGTTATGAAATAATATAATAAATTTTTAATAAAAATAAAATTTATATAATAAATAAAATAACTATTTAACTAAAAAATAACTTATATATACTATAAAAAAATAAATTAAATATATATATATATAAATAAATAAAAATAAATAAAATAATTTATATTTAACTAAAATAAATAATAATTTATATAATAAATAAAATAAAAATGATTCTTTAAATAAAATAATATAATAAATTAAAAAAAATTAAAAAAATTGTTGTGTGTTATAAAATCCAAACAATAAATAAATTGAAAAATGAAAAACTAAAGTTGTATAGGAAGTGTTGTTTTTTGAATGAATTGGAGAGGAGGGTAAAGAAGTAGAGATGGAAGGATACAGAAAGAGAGAGAGAAAGGAGGGAAAAGAAGTAGAGATGGAAGGATAGATAGATAGATAGGGGGAGAGAGAGAGAGAGAGATAGAGACAGAGAGACAGAGACAGAGAGAAGAAGTAGAGAGGGAAGGATAGAGAAAAAGAGAGAGGAGGGCAGAGAGGGATAAGTGAGATAGAGATAGGGAGGGAGAGAGAGGTGGGATAGAAAGAAGTAGAGAAGGAAAGAGACAGCCAGAGAAAGTGAGAGAGAGAGAGAGGGAGGGAGAGGAAGAGAGGGATAGAGGAGATATAGAGAATTAGAGGGGGAAGGAGAGAGAGAGGTAGAGAGGAATAAGTGAGAAAGGGAGAGAAGTAGAGAGGGAAGGAGAGAGTGAGAGAAATAGGTGGGATGGAGGGAGGTATAGGTAGAGAGGGATATGTGATATAAAGAGAAATAGAGAGGGAAGGAGAGAGCAAGAGGGAGAGAGAAGGGGGGATGGTGGGAAGGAGAGGTAGAGAGGGATAGGTGAGATAGAGAAAGAGGGAGAGGAGGGTAAATAAGTAGAGAGGGGAAGGATAGAGAAAGAGAGAGAGAGAAGGGAAAAGAAGTAGAGAGGGAAGGATAGAGAAAGAGAGAGAGGAGGGAAAAGAAGTAGAGAGGGAAGGATAGAGAAAGAGAGAGAGAGAGAAGAGGGTAAAGGGACAGAGGGAGGTAGAGAGGGATAAGTGAGATAGAGATAGGGAGGGAGAGAGATATGCGATAGAAAGAAGTAGAGAAGGAAAGAGAGAGTTGGAGAGAGTGAGAGAGAGGGGGAGGGAGGGAGAGGTAGAGAGGGATAGGGGAGATATAGAGAATTAGAAGGGAAAGGAGAGAGAGGTAGAGAGGAATAAGTGAGGGAGAGAAGTAGAGAGGGAAGGAGAGAGTGAGAGAGAAATAGGTGGGATGGAGGGAGGGATAGGTAGAGAGGAATATGTGATATAGAGAGAAATAAAGAGGGAGAGAGAAGGTGGAGGGTTTGTAGGCATAGTAAGTGGAGGCCAACATTAGAGCAGAAGCAGATATTAGATTCTGTCTGGGCTAGTGGAACCAGAAAACCATCCAAATCCCAGATAGCTAGTGTGACTTCGCTTGCAACAGCGCGAGTCGTGACTTCACTTTTTAATAGTAACAATTTGTCTCGGCGAGGTTAGCTTTATTGGGATTTACAATCTGTATTTGAGTCGTTGACAAAACAACTGTATGCATTAAATATTTTATAGTATGTTAGAAACAACTTTTAAAATATTCAATTAAATATAATATATTAAATAATTAATATTTAATTAATATTATTTAATTAGCAAATTTATGCAAAAAAATATTATTTAATTATATATAGAATATTATTTATTCTACATAGAGAAAATTAGATATTAGAATTTAAATTATGGTTTCAGAATAGATAAAAGTAAAGTTCAATTTTAATAATAATTTTTTTTTAAAATAATGTTAAAAGATGAACTCCAATTTTTCACCTTCTCCAATTTAAATGTCTTAGATAATAAATTTTAAGTGTAAAAATTACAATGAATCTTTGATTTCCTTTTTCACATTCAATGACAATACTATACTAGAAATTTCAAGAAAACAAAACTTCTTCTCATATCTATGGATTTACACAATAACATTTACAAATGCTTTATTTCTTTTACTCTAGCACCATTTGGATGAATAAGATACAATCTATTAAAGATCTTGAGAAATTATAAAATGACTCATGATTGATATGGACTCTCTTGAAGAACGTGGCTTATGTGCCTTTCTCTACAACACTCATATGACTTAACACCTATACACCTTTCTCAATACTACTCATAGACAAGAATGCACCATTCATCTCCACTTAGTTTGTTGTCATACTTAGTTGCCAATAAGACTCAATTTACCATCGATCAGCTACATCTACTTGTTGAATTAGTTACCAATTATTTAGGAATGTAGTTGGGTTTATTTGTTGTATAAATATGTGTTATTTTATGTTGTTAATGATATCAGTGAGTTGATCTTTGTTCTATTCTCTACTGTTCATAAACTCTAGTTTGGTATGATCCGATGCATCTGTTCTAGTCAATGCAAATCTATGTTTTTTTTTGTTAAATCTCTGTGAGAGTGTTGTGGGAAATGCCTTCAACATACCACTCTTTCTCAAATTGGCCATGCAACCTCTTGTGTTATATTTTCTCAAGGAGAAGGGATTGACCTCCCTGCGCTGCAGTTGTAGAGGCACCTAGAACTAGAATCTGTATCCAGTCTTTCTCAAATTGGCCATGCAACCTTTTGAGTTATATTTTATCAAGGAGAAGGGATTGACCTCCTTGCGCTACAAGTGTAGACCTCCTTGCGCTACAGGTGTAGAGGCACCTGGGACTAGAATTTGTGTCCAGTCTTAAGGAGCTATCCATAGAGAATTTGCGAGCTCTTCTGCTATGAAGAGGAATGCTGTAACTGTTGAAGTGTTCTTGAAGTTGAAGCTATTACATTTTTTTGAGTTGATCTACTCAGAAATTGAAACCTTTTTGTGACCAACTTTCTGATTTGGGTCAAGGGACTCATATAATTTTTTTTCATATTCTCTTTAAAATGACAAGTTTATATGATTCCTATCTAACCGAATTAAAAAGTTACATGGTTCCAATTATTCTAATTGGAAGTTCAAGATGCATACCTTGATGGAGGCATACAATGTTTGGACAATTGTTAATGGTTTTGAGGAAAAACCTACTACACCTCAAGTTGTTGTTCAAGATTGGGAGAAAAGAGAATCCAAAAGCAAAGATTCTCTTGTGCATGTTTGTAAGAGATTCAGTCTTATATCACTACTTTTACTGGTACATGGACACCATTAAAAGTTTTGTATGAAATTACAAAACAAAACCATAATTTTTTTTTTAAAGAGAAAATTACTTTTAATCAAAATGGAAGCAAATGAAAATATTAGTGATTATATATCTAGAGTTATGGAATTAAGAGATAAATTAGCTGATGATATTGAACAAATCACAAGTACTGATCTAGTAATTGATACTTTGAATGGAATGGTGAGTGATTATCATATCTTTATTACTAGTTTGGTTACAAGTGAAAAGGCACCAGATTCAACTTTGATGGTCAAATACAAGAAGCCAACCAAAGAAATCAATGTGCAAAGAACAAAGGATGAAATCATTTTGACAACCAAAGGTATAAAGATGAAAAAGGGTATGGAGATGGGGAATCATCCAAATTAAATGTAAATAAAAATGGGAATTGTAATTACTATGGAAAGCTATGACTCATTGCTTATGAATGTAGGAAAACGATGTTTAATGAGTCCAAAGACAACAAATATGAAGCTAACTATGTGAATGGTGAGAATTATCTAAGTAATAAACTTCATAATTTAAGTTTATTTATTTTGTATGATGCACTATCAACTAATGTAGATTATTGTAATAATTGGTTCATAGATTTAGGGGCACCATCTGGTAGGCGTGCTTTCTTGAAAGTTGTTGAAGTCTTTTCAAAATCCATTTTGTGCATACATGAATGAATCTATTGGCTGATTAAATTACTCCTATGCATTAAATGTGAAAGAAAATTTACATGATCTAGCTGTACACTAGCTAGCCATTGAGTCTTTATGATGAGCTTAGAAATCTAATTTGAGAATTTGGACTGATATGTTTTTATGACATTTTAGCTGACAGTTTGGCGCAGGGATCTTCATGCATAAAAGTATAGATTACTATTGATAGGAGTTGGCATGTCACAAATATAAACTTGTTTGCTAAAATGTTGATATTGAATACCTTTTGATTGTCCTTACAATTGTGAACTTTTCTTTTTCCAAATGTGCACATTTTTATGGGTGCAAATTTAAGAATGGTCAAAGTCATGTTTCTGCCAAAAGACACACTGTTCTTTCAGTAAAGGGCTACAAATTTGTAAAAGCTAAACTTCACTATTGGACATATGCTTTATAACAAAATATGTTGTTTAAACATTTGAAGATATACTCAATAGTTGTGAAAATGCTTTGGGATAGATATCAAAATAAAAAATAAAAAAATTAATCTATCAAGTTTCATCATTAGGTTCATGTTGAAATTGCTAGGATTTGAACTTGTGATGATGCTTTCTTTATGATTGATAAAAGTTATGTGCTTTCAAAGTTTATCACATTCTTTGGATTAATATTTTAGACTATAATAAGGTTATTGGAAGATTTATTCATGGTGATTGGTTGAATCAATTCCTCTAGTGACTTGAATTAAGACTTTGATAGAAGAAAAAAAATGGACCTAGCAAGTGTGGTACTTTATCCATGCAATCAATATTAACGCATGGCCCACTTATACATAATTTTGTAGTTATCCTAATCATCCAAGGCATTTTTTCTTTCAAATCAAAATCATGTTGTTGTTTGGAATTAATGATCAAAATGAATTGAATATTCTAATTCTCACATGATTGTCTTTTATATGGAATAGGGAAGCAAAGGTACAAAAGCAAACAAAGGACAACAAAGGTACAACGAAGGAGGTACAAACAAAGGAAAGCAAGGAGAAGGCTAACGAAGGAAAATGAAAGGAGGAGGATATTTTGAAAAACCTAAGTGGTTTTAAACGCTTTAAGTGTTTGTTCAACACTTCTTCATGAAATTGTTTATCTTTTTGTTTGGATCTAAAAAGAACACTTTGATTTTTTTCATTTGCGAAGGGTTAAAATTGAAACTTAGACACCTACTAGATTTCAATTTGGGCTAAAATTGGACAAACAATCTTCATCTTTTCTTTGGTGTTTGAAACAAATCAAACCATTTATTTGAAGGATAAAATGAATGTGTGCTTTTATTGTTTTGCATTTATTTACACAAAGTAATATCATTAAAAGACATATGCGCTTCTCTCATGCCTCACAGTGATCTTGAGAATCAAAAGGATTTTGGTGACATTAAGTTGCATAAATAATTACCCATTCACACTTCGATTTGGGTTTAAAATTGAACATCTTGTGCGAGTGTGAGTAGAGCATCATCGCGTATATTCTCTCTTTGAGTCATCAAGGATTGATGAAGTTATGGATTGTTGCTTTGCTCACTTTTGTTTATCCTAGAGGGCCTGCCTTGGGGAAAAAGTACTCACCCAAGGGAATGACTCAACGAGTAACACTCTAAAGCCAAGAGTATTTCCAGCTGGGATATAAATGTGGATATTGGACGAAACGCCAATATCACGCGGTTGACTCTGACAAGATGGATCCTATTGTGCATGTTTTGCACACCCACCCTATTTCGAATGAGGACCCTTTTTTCTTTCGCCTTTTCGGGTCTTTTTTGTCACCACCTCATTTTGTGTGCCCCACTTTTTGGTGTCTCAGATGGTCAATGTCACTTCAAAATCCCACCATGAGTTGAATGTGCCTTCCCCTTTTCAATTTTGTCATGTTTTGGTGCCTTGCGGGGTCTCTTTGGCAGATTGCCCTTGCCAACAGCCCCGGCCCCCCTCTGGCCCAACCATCCAGGTTTCCCACCTCGGGTTTCCTTTTCCCTCCTGCCGTTCCCAATGGCATTTGGCTTGCATCCTCTTGGACCTTGGGGCCCAAACCTCTGATGGTCATTTAATACAAATCACTAAATCTTAATGGCCATCAAAGCCTCTCGGGCCTGGGACCCCAGATTTCCACTCCTGAGGTTCTGAGAGTGTTTCGCCTTGTCTCACGATGAACCTCTCATGTCTTCCCACCATTCGAGCCCTGACCTCCTCTTTGTCATCCATGAATTTACCAAGTTGAATCTTCTAGTGTCCGCCTTCCTGCGCCCTCCTGTCTCTCGGGCCCGGATCCTCCCTTTGTCATCAGGGACTTGGCATGAAATTAGAAATGGCAAACACCCTTTGCCCCTTTGTTGGCATAACTTGGCCTTTCAGCATAGCCTTTCGCTGACACCCCGATCCCCTTTTTCTCCAGTGAGTTGGCCAGACTCATTCCGTTTGGTGAGACCTCTCATAGACTTAGGAACCCTATACTGAGCACTTGGGTTTTGCTCTCTTCACCAAGATAATTTGGCTTTCTCACCGATAGGAACCTCATCGTGTTGCTGGCGAAACATATTGAAGTCGGGGAAACCTTATATAGAATGTTTTTACTTATGCCGAAAGCCACCTTGAGTTGGCCCTTCATTCGCCAAGAGAAAGAAAATATTACCCCAAAGGCCATCGTTGCTTGTCGGGAAGACTTGGTGAGGTTGCTAGGACCTCTCCTCGATTTAATAATCTTTCACAAAGGTTTCCTCTATTGGCATAGCTTGCCCCGGTCGCCAAGACGTTTCCCCACTTAGGGTTGTCTCGTCGACATCCTTGTTCAGTATAACTTTTGAATGCCAGAGAGACCCTATGCCGATTTCACAATGTCTCACCGAGGGGACCTGCTCATTCGTGTGTCACTGTAACAACCTTGTTGTCATGCTGACAAGACAACTTTATCATTCCGTTTGGTCAGACCCCAGACATCTCGCTAAAAATTATACCAATCTTAAAAAGTCTCACCGAACCATCCAGAATTTTGTCTTCACTAGGAGAATCCCTTAAGCTTGGATGATGGAAATACACATACTATTATTGAATTCACAGTTGGCTAGACATTTTATCTCTCTCCCCAATCGAGCCCCATATACCTTAGCATCTCGCTATAACTCTAAGCCACCGGCGAGACACTATGTAGAAGTTGCTAAGTTATAATGAGGGTCACCGTGGCACCACTGTTCACCAAGAGAAAGTAGGACCTACGCCGACAAAAAGGGTCATTCATTGTGTTTTCAGTGTAACTGGAATGAAGTCACGCCAAAAAAGAGAACCTAATGCGGAGTCGGCGAGACATGCTCACATTGTTGAAACCATACACTGAGAGATGAAACCTATGCCGAAGTCCGATTGAAGAAAGCCCATTGAGGTCTGTCGGTGTAACATGTGAGTGTTGCCATGACCCTATACTAAAAGCATTCCATCTATATCGATGAGCCACCAAAGTGAAAGTCAGGGAAACAAAGGGTTTTCGGTATGACACTTTCTCGAGAGCTGAAACCTATACTGATAGGGACCCGCACCATCACCAAAACAACTTGAAACCTATGTCAATATGAACCCAAGTGTGAAAATTATAACTCAAATGATTCAGTGGGGTCATCCAGGATCCTTTCCTTGACTGCCATCCCGAGGGGAGAACTTCAGCCACCCCTCTGAGCTCTGGGCTCCGCCATTCTGACCGCTACCAGAGTTAGACGAAATCAAATGATGGGCCCAGCTGTCGGGTTCGATCTTGCTCCGGGCTATCGGAAAGACTTTCTTCTTCGCCAGGACCCTTTCCCGACCCAAGCTCTGATGCCGAAGACCTCCTTTGTCGCTATAACATTGCTCAGTCGGTGAAACCACTCGCCGACTAATTATC
>VDFB02243402.1:75062-110380 GCA_007258455.2 Sequoia sempervirens | reverse complement strand
AAAAAATATATGGACTAATAGTTGAACACAAAATGGACCAATAGTTGGAACACTATAACTTTTAAAATCCTTCACATTTAATGGGAAATACATGTTATTTATTGTGCTCACCTTATATTTGTATTAGGGACAAACTATTAATATAAAATTTTCCAATGCTTGCAATCATGGAACTTCAAATTTTGTTCCTAATGTTTCACTCATGCCCTATCTTATGTCACTCGGCTTTCATGGTGTTGGAAAATTTCTTAGGGCTAGGGTTTTAGCTTTGTATTCATCTTAAACCCTTGTGTTTATGTAATGCCTTGGTCGGGATCTATTTCACCGTTACCTTTTTTGAAGGGTTTTAAAAACATCTTATGCCCATCGTTCCATCTAGGCCTGGTCCCTTTGGTCTTAATATTTTATTTCCTTCGCGACTTTTATTTTCCTAAGTCCCGGTTGGCCCTATGTTGAACGCTTTTAAAAAAACTTATGTTATTGTTTTCCATCTGCCTAGTAATGTCCCTTTTCCCTTTAATGAATGTTTTATTTTTTAGAAAGATGAAATTCACGCTGCCATCGATCAAAATTCCTTAAGATCAACGGTTGCCTGCCATCCCATGATCGGGAATTGTAGGATGGCGATATCACAGGCGGGTGACATGTGTCCCATCTGTGGATCAAATTTGCATGACTGTTCATCAACTGTCCTTTGATCTGAGCCATTCCCTGCCATCCCGCAATGGTAAGCTTTTAGTTGATTGCAAAATCATGCGCTAATGCGGGATTGTACAGAGGCCTCTATGGTGTCTTTTCCATCCGCCTAGTAATGTCCCTTTGCCCTTTAATGAATGTTTTATTTTTCAGAAGGATGAAATTCGCGCTACCGTCGATCAAAATTCCTTCAAGATCAATGGTTTCCCACCATCCCATGATCGGGAATTGTAGGATAAAATATCAATGAAATGCGCTTACACGCGTCCCATCTAGGATCAAATTTTAGCGCATGTTCATCAACCGCCCTTTGATCTCGAAGTTGTTCCCGCCACCCTAATGCATGGTGCTTTGTTGATTGCAAAAATCACGGGCAGCTGCCATGGACTATAGCTAAGGTGGGGGCCCGAGCTCACCCGCCTAGTAATGTCCCTTGGCCCTTTAATGAGTGTTTTATTTTTTAGAAGGATGAAATTCACACTGTCGTCGTTCAAAATTCCTTCAAGATCAACAGTTTCCTGCCATCCCGTGATCAAGAATTGTAGGATGGCGATATCATAGGCGGGCAACACGTGTCCCATTTGGGGATCAAATTTAAGTGACTGTTCATCAATTGTCCTTTGATCAAATTTTTAGGATTAAATCACACACATGGTGATGTTTTCCAGCGAGCTCAGTTGGAAGACATTCCTCAATCTAGTTGGTCATAATTTTTCTCTAAGAAGAAATTCGGCAAGACCTTGCAGATGTATTATGTTCATAGAGCTTAATAAGTTTTAATAATTTTAGTCATTTTAAAGATTTTTATTTTTGACAAAGATAGGTATATTTAGACTTTGATGGCTTATGTACAATTATGCATATTCTTTATTTATTGTTTTTTGCAATATCATGTTATTCTTGATTAATCACATTATTTGTTTGTCATTTTTATTTGTTTTGTTGAAAATAATTTTATCTTTACTTTACATCTATGATAATTTCCAAATTATCTAATTTAAAAATTATAAATAAAAACTTATTTTTATTAATCTCTTGAAGTACCTAGGTCCTAATCTTTTGTAGATTAATAACTATCTAAATAGTTATTTCTTTCCTTTATTTCTATAAATGTGTCTCATGTCTCTATTGAAATTTATGAGATGTGTATGTAATTCTTAGCACAACACTCTTAGAGATTAGGATTTATTTTCACATTTATCTATTTTCTTATTGTTCCTATTAGTGGCTAATTAAATCTTCATTGAAAACCTACAAAGAGCTTGGGTCCTTCAATATCAAAGCTTGTCTAATTTCTTGATGAGAATCATTCACATTGATTCCCAATATTGTGCTCCTTGCATGATACATTTATAAAATGCACTTGGCAATTTAGTATGTGGTTGAAATATTAGAGTAACAACAAATGGTTCTTTTCATTTTTGGCACATGATTGGCCATTTTTACTATGTTAAATTTTTATTTTCACTTTTATTTTCATGGTTTTCATGTCGTCAAATTTTCATACATTTCTTAGTCTTTTTTAAAAAATAAGTGAAGGTTCTATTAGTGTCCCCAATCTTGCTAAATATCATGTATAAAGAAAGTACAATATATAAACTGCCAATTATATAGTATAACAACAAAAGGAATTTAAAAACTACTACATAGAAACAACGTTTAGAATAATTCAAAATAGAGATACCATTATTCTCCTACAAATACTATGTATAGAAACCCTCATATATGTAGCCACACTTTCACCCTCAAAATAAATAGAATAAATTCTCATACATTGTTTCTATAATGAATTTAGAGAATAAATTATAAGATTTAAATTCAATAATGAATTAGAAAATATTAAATCAATCAAAAAAATTTCTATTATCCAAAATACTATATAAGTAAATCTTAAGCTCAATCTTAAGCCTAACAATAATCCTAAGTGAACACTTATCCTAATTCAACCTTAACCCTGATTTAGCCCAAACCATAACCTTAACCCTAACCCTAATTGAACCCTAACCCTAATTAAACTCTAGCCCTTATTGAAATCTAACCCTAATTAAACTCTAGTCGTAATTGAACCCCAACCCTAACCCTATTTGTTCCTAACCCTAGTATCTCACAAATACGGGATCAAGACCTTGCCAACCCCGCAAACCTATCATAGTGAGGATAAAGCTACCATCTTCATATGGCACTTTTTGTTATGCATGCCCCTTGAAATTGAGATAGGCACCGGTAGGCAAAACACTAATGAAAATGGTCGGTATCAGGAAGATGTGATAAAACTTTCCCTAAATGTGATTATAAATATATACTTTAATGCAAAGTGGAAGACCATACTTCATTCACTTGGATTACAACTTTTGAAGAAGTGGCAAAAGAAATTATGGGTGTAACAACAAAAGAATTGAACATTTTGAAGCATGAAAAGCAAGATGATGTTAAGTTTTCACACATTATACAAAAGGTCCTTTTCAACAGATATATCTAAGTTAGTTAATGCCATTTTGTCATGATATATTTCTTTGATGCTATCAATACTAAATCTAATGATTGATGAACATTTTTGCTTTTAAATTTATTGTTCTTGGTTGATTGTTGTTATAGACAAGTTGGTATGATTTCAAATTTCAATGTGTACCCTTATATATGGGAATTGAGATAAACAATGATAAACAATAATGAAATCAAATTGATTGCTTTCCAAATTCATATATATTCATGAAAATGTATGCATTTTTTCAAGTCAATAGGCATCTTGATAAAGATAACTCTATGATGTTTTACATATATATTATTAATTAATATAGGTATAAGCATAATTAAATTATTAACTATATTTTATTTGTATTATATATTGAATTGTTAAAAGATGTAAAAATCTTAATACTAAATATATAGAAAAATGGTTTAAAAATTACATATTTTTCAAAAAATAAAATATTAATATTTTTCTCTACCTATCTCTCTCTCTCTCCCCTCTCTCTATATCTCCTTATATAGACTATCTTTCCATCTCTCTCTCTCTCTCTCTATATATATATATATATATATATATATATATATCCCCCCATCTCCCTATCTCTATATATTTATTTCTCCATCTATCTCTATATTCTATATTCATTTTATCCCTTTGCCTCTCTCATTCTATATTCATCTCACCTATCTATAGGAGAGATACAGTGAAGCATTGGACCTTCCCAAAGATCCACCAATCTCAACACTACTCCCAACTATTTTGAGCATTTAAGTACATATTGTATGCTAGATTAGGAGGCATGTGTCAAAGCTCATATTTATTGATGCAAAATAGGTCCAAAGTCACAAATTTGAGGTGGAGTTAGTTATAGTTTTGTAGAAAATTTCAAGTGCCACATAGAGCAAAGATATTCTAGTTTTTTAGGAAGATCATGTCATCAAATTTGGCACTTCATCAACATTAACAAAAGCAAAGGTATGTACTTGAATCCCTTGCATTTAAATTTTTCTATATATATAAATATTTTAATATTTTCCCTCAAATCCATAATATATATATTAGTGTGTATTTATTTAATGCAATAAAGAATTAACCTAAGTAACACATTAAGAATTTTAAGGATTTGTGCTTGGAAAAAATGCATAACAAATTTATTTGTTGGATGTCGTGTTGTATAGTTTAGAAAAGCTCAAAATATGAATAGGATTTGAAGGCCATATATTATGGTAGCTTACAATGCAAAAGAAGGAAGGAAATCTATTATCAATTTTAATCTATAATTTAATACCATATGAAAAATCACATGTAGTATTATCTACAACTAATTCTTGACATATTAATTTTATGAAATACACTTGTACCATACAATAAACTTCTCCCAAGAAAGAAACCCTAAGTGAACATTAATTGAACCCTAATTGTAGATTCATAACTCTAATCATAACCCTAAGGGAACACTTATTGAACAGTAGTCCTAATTGTACCATAACCATAACTTTGAACTATAGTTGAACTCTAATCCTAACCTTAACACTATTTGTTATCCTAATTGAACATTAACCCCAACCCTAACACTAATTCTTATCCAAATTGAACCTTAACCCCAACCCTAATCTAGTTAACTTTTTTTTATAAAATTGTAGCAAGCCCATCTATACTTGGAGATTTATCCTTTTTATATATTCTAATATCCTTTACAATCTCATCCTTAGAGATATCTCTAGTAGGCCAATCATTGTCTTCCTCTTTGATTTTCCTAGGGATGACTTGTGCACAATGATCTTGGGATCTTTTATAGTCCACATTGCTATCTTCAACAAAGAAAATATTTTAATAGAAAGATTGAAATTCATTTATAACCAAAGAAAGACCATTTATATGTTGATTATTCACCTAGATTGATCCAATTTCTTCCCTAGAATTTTTCTCCTTTATATAATTAAAGAAGAAATCAAAGCCTTTATCTCCATTTTTTAGCCAATTTATTTTAGCCCTAACTTTTAAACCATGAATCTTCTTAATTTACAATTTTCTCAAATTATGCTTGAATCTCACCAACCCCTCATTCAAGGACTCATGCAATTGAGATTAGATGGAGATAAAATCTTATTGAAGCAATTCTTTGATCTCCTTCCATCAAAGGCTCTTTTTTCTGCACAACCTGGAATAGGGACCTTGAGTTGGTAACATTGCAATCCTATTTTTCAATTGATAGTAGAGAATTTTTTAGCAAGATCCTATCAATTAAATTTTTTAGCAAATATTAACTTCTTATATTAAAAATAATTAAATATTTTAACACGGGTATTAGATGGATCCCCGGCCCCCTAACACCCGCACATCACCCACGAACCGCTTAACGTCCAGGTTGAGCAAGTGATTAGATATGGACTCTTTTGCATTGAAAGAGGTGTAATATTATATAAGGAAATTGAGGGGAAAAAAAAGGAACTAAATAATGACCTCAAAATACTGAGAAAATAAGAATCTATCTAGAATTTAGTAATAATATATATATATATATATATATATTGATACAAATACACAACTAAACAAAAAAAATCTCATATTTATTTTAAATCTTTGATATATGTTATTCATTACATATTTTTTAAATTTTGTATGCTTTTTGGTGGAGTTACTATTGAAGGAGAATGCATTGTAAAAACAATATATATTTGGGCAACATATATCTTTTTTAGTATTTAAAATTACTTAAATAGTTTCCTCATTGATATATTCAAGTTTTACTTTTAACATACACCATAATAGAAGTTCACATGCACATCAATCTTAGAGAAAAAATATATTTTCATGCCCTTTTTCATTACTATTTTGGTAAACTTTGAATAGATTGTCCTTTGTTCAATAACAAGTCTACAAGTGGGATATTCTTGTGTGAATTAATCTCATGACATTACCCTACCTTGCATAAGATCTACTAGTGCAAACTTGACGTAGTAATTATCAACCCTACACATTTAAAATTTAAATTCAATTTAAATCTTGATAGCACCCTCCCACTAATCATTGTGAGCTTACCTAATGCATGTTTATCTTGATTTGTATGTTGTATTTTACTTTAAAAAAATCATTTAAGCATTTAAAATGATCAAAGATTATTAGGACAATGAGGATTTATCAAAAGAACATTTTCATTGAGAGAAATGTAATAACATTTTCTCATAACATATATCATCATGTCTCTAATCATTATTCCTATGTCATGGAATTGGTTTGGTTAGGGCTCTAATTGAGGAGAACAAAATCCTCACAATTCAGCACATTCCCTAAAAATGTTACTAAACACTTTCTATCTATATTGAGGTTCAAATATTAGAAGATCAACACAACTAAATTCTAAACATCAATTATTTGCTAGTTGATTCTTATGGTATAGATTTATACTTGCACACTAGTTCGGTTTCTCAGACATGGATATGAACGAAAGAAATACTTTGAGACATTTATTGACCATCTAGGGATCTAAATGAAGATAACACAAGCCTCACAATTTAGTAGATTTTGTAATACTATGTATATTCACTCTTATTATATTAATATGTAAATATATAGGCTTACCGCCTTTGATTTAAAAAAAATGATGTTTGTAAACATTGTCAATCCATAATAAAGTGTAAATGTTAAAAGATAAAAATCAATTTCAAAAATTAATTTTTTACTAGTTGATTATTGGAATTATAGATTGAAGCTTGTAGACTAGTTTTATTTTGTACACATATTTGAACCAAAGAAAAGAACACTTAATTCGCATATTTAAAAGCATTTATAAAATCAAGTCCAAAACCTCTTTTAACACTTCAAATAATCAACATCTACATCTCAAAAACATCACATTTAATTCATTTAATTTAAATATCAATCATCTAATATAAAAATAATATTATTTTAAAATAAAACATAATAAACATTTTTTCATTAAAATAAACAATTAAATATAATTAACATTAATAAATATTATAAATAAGATATAATCTTTTAAAAAAAGTTATTATTAAAGTTATAAGAAAGATAAATCTTTTCAATTTCCTAACAAAGAAAATGAACCGATACTTCGTAATATAAAAGGAACACTCACCACAATTCATGTAATGAAATGAATGTGGGATTAAGACTAAATCCTCCAATCCAATGATCGAGCAAATGTGTAAACTGGAAATGGAAAATGCGAACAGCTATGGAAGGAGAATGGGAACGGCAATGGCAAGTGTAAACTGCAACAGTGGAGTACTACAGAAACATAGATTTGAAATGGTGGGATTATAGAAATGCTACAGAAACGAGAGAGAGGTTGGGTTAAGAGGGCCCCACATGGTGTTGGACATCTAAGGGAGTGTACCCTTAGAGTGTGCTGGTTAAGCCCAACCCTCATATAATACCTTGCATTATGGAGCTCAATTCTCTGATATATTACTACTTATCAAATCCTTTGTAAATAATTGTAAACTTATGACTCCATTTAAGCGTTTAATTGATTTTCTTGAATCAAAGCAAAAACATAGACACACGATTGAACAAATTCTCAAAAGAAGAGTGACAACTTCATTAACATTTCATTCAAAATTCACTCAAATCCACATAAGGAGAGAAAATATATTAGAATTATACGTTTATTCATGCTTATAAGTCATATCTGCATACAATTTAAGATAATTTGCATATATTCATCCAAAACTCAAAATAGGCTATCTATTCTATTCCGTCTGCTTGGGGTTTTAACAGCCAATGGCACCTCATCAGAGGACAAATATCTTTCTACCCATATATTCAACTCAAAACCTAGCTAGAGCTTTCATCAATTCTCTCCCTACAAATGAGCCTTTAATTCCCTTTTATATGACAAGGGAGCAACAAGCTTTAGGCTCAAATGTAATTTCACCACAAATTCTCATTTGAACAAAATCTCCATTACATTTGAATTTCATTTCAAAACTTCCCACATGTTGAATCTGCAAAACATTTATAGTGCATGGACTGGGGTAGCATAAAAGAATAGGGGAACACAAATTGTCATCAAAATCCCGTTGTCGCTATCCACGCAAAAAAACAGGCAACCAAATTGCCACGAAGGCACCACAACAACTTCTTATTTACCCGCCACCCTGCCCTTACCAACACTCAGACCCTCGTATACATGCCCGCTTCTAGTTGTTTCCCAATATGGTAGACTCTTAGCCTCGTCTTCTTTCTTGTCCTTGCCCAATATGGTTCGAGTTGGTCCACTTGGGGTTTTAATTTAAACAAAATCTCCATTGCATTTGAATTTCATTTCAAAACTTCCCACACATTGAATCTGCAAAACATACATAGTGCATGGACTGGGGTAGCGTAAAAGAATAGGGGAACACAAATTGTCATCAAAATCCCCTTGTCGCTATCCACGCAAAAAAACCAGGAAATGAAATTGCCACAAAGGCACCACAACAACTTCTTATTTACCTGCCACCTTGCCCTTATCAACACTCAGACCCTGGTATACACGCCCGCTTCTAGTTGTTGCCCAATATAGTAGACTCTCAGCCTCGCTTCTTTCTTGTCCTTGCCCAATATAGTTTGAGTCGGTCCGCTTGGGGTTTTAACAACCAATGGCACCACAACTATCTATTCGTCATCAAAGAATAGACCGTGATTGAAGAGAGGCAAATACCGATAGTAGTCTGAGTCGATCTTGGTTACATCATTAGAAGTGTTGCTCATAAGGTCAATGGGCGATTGTTGGCATCCAGAGGAGCCATGCCCATACCTTATTTTCCTACCAACACTAGTAATGGAGCACACCGCCAACTGCTTGCCTTTGTCATCTACCAGTTGAGTAGCAACGTCCTAGAATTGTAACCTTCTACTGCATCTAGTGGGCACAAGCCTAGGCTTGTCAACCAAAGTACCTTCCTGAATAGCAGGACCGAGCTTTTGTGAGTTCAAACAAACAAACCTCCTTACTGACTTACTCATTTTCTCTTCTCATACAAGCACTCAAACTTGATTAGACTCAACCCACAAAGTGCTCTAACTGCTACAAGAATGACACTATTATTAGTTAATTCCTTTTCTATTTATTGTGTGAGGTAATGGCAACCTTCATCAATGCTTAGTAAAAATGCATGTGCAAACATGGCAATTTGGTGGTGTATGTACTGTCACCGTTTAACTAGAGCTACATGAGAATCCAAAGATCACCCTTCATGATTGCCAACAACAACATCTTCACATAGATTAAGATCGACGTGACTAAACAAGCAAGGAATAATTCATTAATGCTTCACCAAGCTTCATCTTCCTCTTGCTAGCTAGCAGGGAACAGCAAAGATTTACATTAGCTTTTGATCTTCATTGTCGATCTAAAACCACGGGTTATGAGCTCAATAGTGGAGATTGGGCCCCACATTCCATACAGGACACACTTGTGCCTTTTGCTGACCTCGCGCCAAATAACAGGGCGACACCTTAGGTCTACAAGTTGGTGGGGTACGATCGAGATCTTCTCCCATATCTTTGAATCTAGAAAACCTACACATTGCACAGTTAGTATTTAATGAAAGGCTTTGGCTAAGCCATCGGCGACATGACCACTAGAGTTAATGGCTTAGGCTTATGTCACCGGATTAAAACTAGTGATCGCACCTTGGTGTGCAATGGGTATGCCAAAGAGGCATGGAAGGTCAATTAAGAAAAAAAAATGATTTTTTTTAATGCATTTGTGCAATTATTAATATTATTAGTATTATTATTATTATTTTTAATGTATTTATTGTTATATTTTTAAATAATTAATATATAAAGTTTCATTATCTTACATTATGATTATTATATTATTAATAATTGAGTCAGATATTAGATTAGATTATATTAAAATTTATTGGATATATTTAAATCATATTATATAATGTAAATATTAAAGTATAGTGTAATATATAGTTCTCTTAAATTATATTATATTTATACTATATCGGTATAAGTGGGGATATTTAACCTCACAAGTTCATCATGAGAGCCACAAATTATATTATTTTTTTGTATATTTATTATATAATAATATTATATTAGTATTTTTTTGTTATATATTTACTATTATATTGTTATTTTTGTTTATATATTATTAATAATAATAGTAATATATTATTAATATTAAAATTATTATATTATTTATTATTTTTTCTACAATGAAAACACATGATGCTCTTTATAATTTTATAATTTATAATTTTAGATATCCATCTTGAGGCGCCTATGCACTTTGATGTGACAAATTGATTAAAAATAGGCCTCCAGAAAGATATCTATATATATTATTAAAAAATTATTAAAAAATTATATATATATATTATTCTAATTATTATAATATCATATTATTCTTAATATTAAATTATTCTTACTATTGTATATATTAATATTGTTTTTGAATGTTATATTTAATAGAATATAATTATCCTTAATATTATATTATTAATAATAGTTTTAAATTATTGTATTATTAAACTATTATGATTATATTATCATTATTATATTATTAATAATATATTATTCTTAATATTATATTAATAATCTTAAATTAGTATATAATATTAAGAAAAATACAGAAATAAGTAAACGTGATTTAATTAACTTACCAATTAGCTAATTCCAGTCTTGTAAGGGTTTTCTTTTAAGGGTTTATAGTTTTTCTTTTCTTAGAAGATCTTCAAGTGTTGACACGAATTTCCAATCAATGAAGACGTGATTTTTGTTGGCTAAGAAAACTATCCAGCCCGGCGTGAATAAAAATAAATCTATCGCCACGTGTGAGCTGTCAAAATGAATAGAGGTGAAATAAAATAAAAATTCACTCTCGTGTAGTGTGAAAAGAATGCCAGCGGTAAAAATAAATATCTCTAATATCTCTCTTGCAAAAAGTACTTTTCTGAACGGTCAAAAATAGTAAATCCCTCCACGTCAACTTTTTTAATAAATTTGTGTCCATGCGTACGAGAAGAGTTTGAAGGAGCGGAAACCAATAATGGTGAGGAAAGTAGTAAAAGACGGTGAAAACAACCGAAATTTTTAGGAAATTTATGAACGGATGCACAGTACATGCGTAGGTACTACCTGCGCAGGCCTGCACAGCAGCGAAAAAACTTTTAATTTTTTTGGAGAGCGATGGCAAAATCACAAAAAAAGTGGTGAAAAAATCACAAAAAATGATGAACGCCTGAGATTCGTTTAACTATATTACAGTTACCTGTTAACCGTTGATAGTGAAAATTGGGTTGGCTATTTCCAAATATGATACGCCTTCAACGTAATTAAAACCCAACTTTGATTTTAATGCTTTATTTCCTCCGCAGGGTTTTATTTCCTAAGTCTCAGTTAGACCCATTAAATTCTTATCCCAACCCTAACAAGAATAAATGATTAAGCTAAGGATTGTATTTGTTGTTATAACTTTAGTTCTAGAGAATTCTTAATTACCAATTCTTATTTATGCATTTGTATATGAATCCAATTGAATGCCTTTCCATATCATTATGGAAAATTTTATTAGTGCAACCCTAACTCTAACACTAATTAAACATTGAACCTAACCTGATTGAACTCATATTATAACCCTAACTCTAACACTAATTGAACTATAATCGTAACCCTAATTGTATCAAAACCCTAGAGAACTCTTATTGAACCCTAACCCTAAAATAGACAATAACCCTTACCTTAATTGAACCCTATCTCCAATCCTAGCCCTAATTTAAGACTAACCTTAACCCTGACCTTAATTAAACCCTTATTGAATTATAACCCTAATTGATCCCTAACCCAAATTGAATACTAATTGAACCTTAACCCTAAGTGAATAGCAACCTTAATTAAACTCCAACCATAATCCTATTTGAATTTTGACCCTAATCATAACCATAATTCAACCCTAACCTTAATTGAACCCTAACCCTAAACATGAGTTCAATTAAGTTTAAGGTTCAAATAGGGTTAGATTTTAATTAAAATTAGGTATAGGATTCTATTAGGATTAGGGTTGGGGTTGGGGTAAAGATTAAGGTTCTATGATAGAGCTTGGGGTTAGTGTTAGGGTTCAATTGGGGCAAGGGTTAGTATTAGGGTTAGGGTTATGGTTCAATTAGGGTTTCATTAATGTTAGTTTTAGAATCATAGTTATGTTTAGGGTTGGATATAAAATTAGAGTTAGGTTTGAAGTTAATTAGTGTTAGTTTTAGGGTTGGGGTTATGGTTAGACTTATAATTAATGTTAGTATTGGGATTAGATTCTATCACTTTAATAAAAATAATCTTTTATAAATTCATTCAAATTTTTTTTGAAATTATATAATTTAAAATATTTTCAAATTTACCTATGTTGATATATGAGAGATATAGCAAAGCTAAACTCTATACAATTTATAGTTAACTTGACATTGTGTATAAAAAGGTTTAAGTTATGAATGTTATAATATAACAAGAGCTGCAGAGCAGCGAAGTTCCTGCCATAAAGTTTTAGAATAGTTTTGTTTGTATTTGTTGTGTATTGCAAAAGGCCTGGATCAAACATTAGAAATCTCAATTGAACCCATATGCTCGTTTTGTTGATTGTAGAGTAGTGGACAAAAGCATTGCAATATTCATTAGACCAAGACCACAAGGTAGAGGATTAATTGATGAAGTTATTCTTGAATCCTCTTCATAGGAAACATGACCAACTAATTGGTATTCTCTTTTAGCACTAGGATCATACAAAAGTAGAAGCAATAGTTTTAATTTTCTATATATATATTTTTTTTTATTCAAGGGGTAAACGCTTTTGACCGGAGCTATGAACCGGATACAACCATTCAACAATACCACCCCAACGGGGTTTGAACCTTTGTGGAAAGAACAACAATGCCACCTATAAACCAACACACCATGCCAATACCAACTTAATTTGCTATATATTAACCATCTTTTACTTACAAACTTTTTTTGAAAAAGGCAGTTAGAAGGTGTCATACCTCTACTGCATTTAAGCCAAGATCAATTAGTATTGCACCAGGTTTCAACCAATCACCATGAACCAAATTTGGCTCGCCTACTATCTAGAATCACAACTACGTACTACAGACTCATCACTGTGTGAACTGATGTTTATCTAGGGTATTAATTGTTTAACTTAGACATTGATGTGTATACCCTTAGCTTCCAAATCTTCTTGTCTCATTTAATTTTTTTGTCGACATCACTATCTCTGGATAAGTCATAACCAAATTATAAGGTCATCTCTAGATGGGCATGCTCTCTGCCAAATATGATGAACTAGGGCATGAATGAACTAAATGTGTTACATATCCATCAACATTAAATTATTTGGATGATTAGAAAAACTTCAAGAAATTGTAGACATAAAGAGAAAGATTAAATAAAAACTAAATGAGATACACTCTTGACAATCTTTGTTTGGGATTTTCACTGCTATTTGGTTCTATGTTATATTATTTTCAAAATTAGAAGTTTTTTTATTATGATCAATTAGAATAGACTCTACAAGAAATGCATAAATATATTGTCTTGTGTAAGAAGCCCACAAATAGAAATAATAATTTGTTGATAAATCACAAGAGATAACTCTTTGCAGTCAAACACAAATCTCTAGATTTTTCACACTGATCCAATAATTATCGCCAATGAATCAGAACAGTAGTATCAATCTTAGTTCAATGATATATGTCAATGTCAGATTCATAATTAACAATAAATTTTAGATACTCCACACTGGACACTGAAACAAATTGAAAAGTTGTCTTTATTTGCATCTCCTCTAGAAACTCATCTATCTTGTAAGTCAGGTAACATCTGCAAACACTATGTACTAGCTTGTGCTACTAGAATTGGAAGTCATGTAAATTTTTGTAACATACTGGCTAGTATAAGTTCTACACTAAGGGCCTCTACCATTTTGATGGAAAAAAAAACATGATAATGTCCATCTCTTTAACTTAATCCCCTAATTTATGAAGAAGACCCTATGGAGGATGATTAATTGAATTGAAAAAGAAGACAATTCATTATGCAATTAGTACTCCCCTGGTTGAAGTTGACAAGAGGTATATGCAGTATAGAAGTTGCCAAGTCAACTTATTAAAGGATTTGGACATATCCAATTTGATAATCATTCCAGAATAACAATAAAATTTTGAGAGATTGAATGGTTCTCTTGGTGTAGGTGGATTTTCAAGGTGTACTTTACTCTGAAGCATTCTCATGAGGTCAAACACAATGATAATAAATATAAACAATATCTAAGTATATAGAAATAAATGTCTTGTGGGCTTCAACAAGGGGTCTTTTAAACCAAATTGGCATCTAGCATGATCATGACTTAAAAATTAACCAATATTATTATACCCTTATTGTACCCTACCCTTTATTAAACCCTAATTTAAGCCTAACTCTACCACTTACCATAGCTCTAACCTTAGCTTCAAGTTTTATTCTAGATTAATAATTTTAATCCTAACTTAACATTAACCCTAACCCTATTTAAACAATAATCATAACCCTAATTAAATCCTAATTGAACCCTACTTGAACCTTAATCTAAATGAACCCTAACCTTAATCCTAATTGAACCATAAACCTAACTCTAATTAAACCTTAATTGTAAACTGAACTAAAATAAGCCTAATTGAACCCTAACTATAACTTGAACTTGATTCTAATCATAACACTAATTGAATGCCAACCCTAACCTTAATTGAACTCGAACCCTAACTCTAATTGAACCTTGTTGTTGGGGTTAAATTAGGGTTCAATTAGCATCCTAGTTAAACCCCAATTGTAAGATTAACTAAAATAAGCCTAAATAAACCCTAACTATAACTTGAACTTGACCCTAATCATAACACTAATTAAATTCTATCCCTAACCAGGTAATTGAACCCTAATTCCAACCATAAACCTACTTGTTAAACCCTAACCCTAACTCTTATTGAACCTTATTTTTAGGGTTCAATTAGGGTTTAATTAGCATTCTAGGATGGAGATTAAGGTTAGGTTAGGGTTAGAGTTCTAAATATCTTAATATTAGCTTATAGATTTGACCCTAACTATAATCATAATTGAATCCTAACCCTAACCCTAATTAAACTCTAATTCTAACCCTAACACTAACCATAATTAAATTCTCACTCTAACCCTAACCGTAATTAAATCCTATTGTTAGGGTTGAATTAGGGTTAGGTTTAGGGTTCAATTAGAGTTCTAGTATAAATCTTGGGGTTAAGGTTATTTATTTCTTGATATTAGTTTATAAATTATATTAATTATTCAATATAAATAAATTAAATAAAACTACATCCTATCTAATGTATACATCTGTAAAGGTTTGATTTGGTGTATGCGGGGATTATTTGCAATGCATTGGTATACTGGTTGATCATTCTACTATATTTAATATAATTAAATAAAACTAAATATTATTTTCAAAATAATTCACCAATAAATAATTATAATTTGAGAATAAATTAAGAAATGAAAAAATATATAAAATAACCTTTTTTATTTCTTTGCATCCAAATGATTTCATTTTGTAAAATCATATTAAATTCCAACTTCAAAAAATCATAAAATATTTTACATGCTTATTTTTATATTTTTGAGTTGAATTGTGTTGTTCTTTAAATTTGAATAACCAATCATAAAGCAAATAAATAATCAAATCAACACAATATTTAAAAACTTAAATTTCATTTTAAAATTAAACTAAATTCTATTTTCTAAAATTCATAGAATATTTATTACTTAATTATTAAATTCATAATTAATTAAATTATAATGATTATGTGATATAAATGAATTAAATATTAAATAGAAGTACATGATCCTTTTAAAATAATTCAACAATCAAAGACTAAAATTTAAATTTAAAAGTATTCTTTATATTGTATTTTTTTCATTTGTACATACAAAATATAAAATACTTGAAGTTGATAAGTTTTAAATTTATTAATTATGATGATATCCAAAAACTAACAAGAGCTGCAGAGCAGCGAAGTTCCTGCCAAATTGTGCAAGAATAGTCATGTTTTTATTTGTTGTGTCTACTATGTTTTAGCAACAATGTTGATATTATAACAACTTAATAATAATCTTGAAATTTTTCAAATGGTGACATGTAATACCGTAAACAATATCCAAAAATAAGACAAGTTGTTACAAATAAGAAACATGTATTGTCCTTTCAAAATTAACAATCTATGTATTCAGATCAAATACAATGAACAACCTGCATTGCTTATTATGAAATATAACGAACAACCACAAAACTATATTTCCAACAAGATGCAACATACAACACTTATTAATAGATGTTAGGATATCTTAACCCAAAGAACCTATCATAACCATGTAATTAAATTATGTGTGCCATAAGGATCACCACTTTGAATGGCCTTTAGGTGGACAAAAATTGAAGAGGAAGAGAGAATTCTCATCATTGACTTCCAAGAAGTTGAACGCTATTGAATTTTGTTCAAAATCTTGTGATTATCCATTTTCTCATAGAAACTACATTTCAATGTTGATTTTGAAAATGGTTTGAGACAACATAAAACCCAAGGTGTTGGTGTCTACATTCCAAAAAGGATTTAGGTTTCCATTATAATTAAAGCTTTAGTCAAGATAATGGTGAAGGCTTGTGTACTACATGGAGGAAATAGAGGTTCAAATCTAGAGTAGAGTACATGCACCCTAGATGAACAATATTCAAGTTAAATTGAAAAAGATGCCCTTGCAGGCTACCACAAGTGAGGTCTCATACATGATATTGGTGTCTTGCTTGTCACTGGCTTAAAAATTATCCTTATTTTTCTTTATGCCCCATAATTCAAACCATAGAAGTATGACATACCATAAAAATTCAATTTTAACCAACACTCTTTCAACATCCAGTTTGCTTTTAGTCATCAACATTAAGATAGAACTTCTGACACCATTAAAAGAGATAAATGTTCCGACCAAATTTGTATAACATCGACTACAATAGTGGTGTACCATGTGAAAAATCTAGGTGTTAATAATAGTAATATCTAACCCCTTTTATAGATTATGCCATTCACCTGACAATATTTTTAGATTATGACATTCTCAATGGAGATTAGGCAATCTATTGATAGACGTAATCAAGGATACTTATAAGCATGATATAATGATTTTACTCCAAATGAGAACAATGGCATGGGTACATTAGTTCACATCATCATTTGTGACATGCTCATCTAGGACTACATCGAAAACAAATTCATGCTTCTCTACATATGCTGTCAAGTCCATCTAAAGGAAAAAAATTGTTTTAGTCATAATACAACATTGTGGTCTCTAAGCTCAATGCTACTATAATTGCTTTCAAAATCTAGGGAAAACTAAGTTGCTCAAATTCACTATGTTATCCAATAGATATAAATTTTTGAAACAATTTAAGGATGATCATGCTTGAGTTGTCAAAAGATAATATTTTGATAAGATTATAATATTACATGATGTTATAGATTAAGAAACGTAATTGTACTTGTTGTGTAGCCAAATTTTTTTGAGGATGAGGTAGTTTATTTTTTATAGTTTAGAATGAACACGTGTGGATGAAAGGAATTGAGAGGAATAGAAAGAGTTTGTTCAGGTAAACATAGTTACAAACAATCTGTACAGTTTGTCAGGTTTTCCTAATTGATAAGTAGGTATCTACTTGAATATTAACTTATAAGGTTGAAAGGAATTGAGATGAATATGCATAGCTAGTTATGCTTTCCTACTTAACAAGTAGAGGAATCAATTAAAAAAAATATTTCTTAAAAATCTATATTTGACTCAAATATTAAAATGCATATATTTAATTTTTATGTTCTTTGAAAATTAAAATTTGTTTTGAAGATAGTTTTTTTTCTAAAATAATTTTATGTGGCTCAAACCCATATTCTTATGAAAAGATCTTGAAGGAAATTATGTTTTTCTTATAAAAAAAAATCTAATAATTCAAATAATTTTTCTTTATATTATTTCCTCTAAATTATTTTACACAATCAATTTATTTACAATTTTTAAAATCATATAATGCTTCATTACTTCAATAAATTAAAGTTTAATATTTTATGATAATATTTTTATTCAAATATTAATATAAAAAAGGGAATCATGTCAATTTTAATTTATATAGTTATAAATATATATATTACTAATTAATACATATATAAATATAATAATTATATATATATATATTTTATTTTAACAATATAAATATTTAAAATATATATTTACAACATGCATAAATCCATGGTGAGGCCAATGGCCTTGTTACTTTAAAAAAATTAATAAAATTTTAATTTTATTATTAATTAATATTTATTTTAAAAAAAATTATAATATAATATAAAAATATATATTTGTCTTACAAATATTTAAATTTATTATATATTTATATATATATTAAAATATTTAATATGAACATTTAAATTGGATATGAAAATTTAAACTTGGCTAAAACTAAACATTTTTTTAATTTAAATGAGAAGAAAAAAATCTTTAAATTTAGACTATTTATTTAATTAATATAATAAAGTTATTTATTTCCTTATTAATTATTAATTAGTTAACATTTTTTATTTCACAAACTAACATATAGTAATTAATATAAGTTGTAAATAGAAGGTGAATTATTTCTAAAACAAATATGATAGAATTTGTGATTGATTTAAATGATTAATTTATTAATATTAATTTAAATTTGATTTAAAAGTAATTACTGTTAATTTTAAAGTTGATTTTTAAAAATAATAAATATTTTATAAAAGTAATTAGTATTTATTCTAAATAATTATTGTAGTCTTAATTCATTTATTTTGCAAAACGTATCTTAGTAATTAGAGTTAGTTCAAATTTCAAAGCAATTGAAAATTTGTTAGTTTAAATATATGTTTAATAAGTGTTGTTTTAGGAATTAATTTATGACAAAGAGAGGTGATTAGTATTAATTTATTTAAATTATAATATAAAAATAATTTACAAGGTATTCATTTATTTTTAAATAACAATTAATTAATTTATATTAAAAAGTAATTTTTTGAGTAATTGGTATTTATATTTTGAAAGAATTAGCTCAATTAAATTTATGCTACAAATAAATTTAGTATTAAAGGTAATTAAAAATAGTTGAATTTTGATGTTATATTGATTAATTAGTTAGCATTTGTTATTCAAAGTTTAAATTTTATTAATTATTATTATTATTATTATAATGCAAAGGAAAATAGTAAATAAATGTTACGTACCCAATGTGAAGGGTAATTAGTAAGTAATTTAATGAAAAGTAATTTATTGTTATAGTGTAATTTAATAAAAAGTAATTTATCGTTATAGTGTAATTTAATTTTCAAAATAGTTAGTATGGTTTACCTCATTGAATTATTGGAAATAAACAACCTAAGTTTAAAAAAACTCCTAAAAATTAGTTAAGATTCTGAAATGGAAGTAATGGAAGCGCATTAATCGCTTATATCAGGTGAAATTTGTCTACCAATTAGATTGAAGAGAATTGAATTTTGAAATATGTTTTGTTATATAATTGGCATGTATACATTGATAATAGATAAAAACAAATCAAATAGAAAAAATGCTTCAACTCTCATTGGTTAAAAAGAGAATTATTAATAACTAGTTAAGATTTGGTGGTGCCTATAGTTCCCTGGGAGGAACTAAAAAGATTCAAAATAACGAAATAGATTAATTATAAGTGAAAAAAAATTAAAAAATTTGATTATGGTCTTTGTGGCAAAAAAACCTTGAAAAGTTGTGATAAAAAGTTTATGCTTCTTGAAAATCTGCCCTTATCCCTCAAAGTTTTGTAGCCAATAAAATTGAGGAAAATTAATTTTTGAAATTTGAAAAGTTAAAAATCTTGCATATTTACTTTAACTATATATTTGTCAAACAGAAAAAAAGTTGAGTTATCATTTGTTAAAATCAAAGTTATTAATAACTTGTTAAGGAAAAGGGGTCGCCTATAGTTCCTTGGCAGGAACTAAAAAATAAATGTGTTTTCAATGTTTATTTGTCAGCTTAAAAGATGTGCCAATAATGTTGCAATCACTAATGATTAATTTTTTCTTGATGGTTAAAATAGATTGGTAAGTAAATTTATAATTGATTTTTTCTTGATAAGTAAATCAATATTTCATAAATTTATCTATAATTTTATTTAATTTTTCATTATATTAAATTATATTTTATTAAATTGTTAAAAAAATTGCTTTGCTTATAAATAATTTTATGTGTTTTTTATAGTTAACTTGATATTGTGTATAAAAGGTTTAAGTTATGAATGTTATAATATAAAAAATAAATTTGTTTTCACTATTTATTTGTTAGTTTGATGTGAGAATAATGTTGCATAGTAATGATTAAATTTTTCTTGATTGGTTAAGTGATATTGTGAAATTATTCTATGTTAATTTAATGTTATGAATGCTATATAATATAAAGAAAAATATTTCTAATATATTTTTAATGCATCTTTATATTTTATAAACAAACATCTAAAATAAAAATGTGATTGTAAAAAAAATACAACTTAATGAGTGAACATACATTTAAAGTTAAAAGTGAAATTATAAAACAAATTGTAGATTTATTTTATTTTTCTTCTATAAATATAATTTTTTTATTTGTCGTCCACCTAGTAATGCCTACTCCTTTTAATGAATGTTTTTTTTTGCAAGGGTTGATTTAGTGCTGTCGTTGATCTATTTCCTGCAGATATCAACGATGCCTGCCATCCCGTGATCGGGAATTCAAGGATCGCAAAATCATGGGTGGGCACCACGTGTCCTATCCGGGGGAGCTCAAGGGTTGATTTAGTGCTACCGTTGATCTATTTCCTATAGATATCAATGGTGCCTGCCATCATGTGATCGGGAATTCAAGGATCGTGAAATCACAAGTGGGCGCCACGTGTCCTATCCGGGGGAGCTCAAGGATTGATTTAGTGTTGTCGTTGATCTATTTCCTACAGATATCAACGGTGCTCACCATCCTGTGATCAGGAATTCAAGGATCACGAAATCATGGGTGGGTACCACATGTCCTATCCGGGGGATCAAATTTAAGCTATTGCTAACCAACTACCATTTGATATGAGTCGTTCCCCACCATCTCATGATGGTGCTTGGGTTGATTGGGAAATCACGGGCGGGCGCCACGTGTCTCATCCGATGAATCCTAAAGAGTAAAGGAAACACTAGCCGGATTTAAATGTATTAAGGGGCGGATTACTAAAGTGTTCTTGAGATGCACATGTTCTAAATCCACGGATATGTTATAATCTCATTGGAAAAGTTGCTCAAAGGTTAACATGGCTGGCAACTGTGTTAAAGGAACGAGATCAACGACGCCCGCTATCTCGCGATCAACGATTACAGGGATCGTGATATCACGGGTGGGTGCCACATGCCCTTCATAAAGGATGAAATCTGTGTGACTATTGATGAGCTGTCTCTTCAAGATTGACTTTTCCTGCCATCCCGCGATTAGGAATTTTGGGATCGCGATGTCACAGGTGCCTGCCACCTGTCTCATCCAATGAAGCCTAAGGAGTGAAGAAAGCATTCGTTGGTTTTAAATGTATTACGGGGCAGATTAATAATGCGCTTGTAAGATGCACGTTTTTTATTTCAATGTAGATGTTATGATTTTAAGGGAAAAGTTGTTCGACAGTTAAAGGAAAGGATGGTGACCATTTTTGAAGGAGCAGGCTTTATGGTAAAAAGATCGACGGTGCCCACCATCCCACGGTGATAAATCAAAGGATTGTGATATCACGGGCAACCGCCATGTGGCATTCCTTCACGACGTATGACATAGTGGGGCCCTTTTGCCATGTTGGCTATTATGTTAGCCTGTTTTGAAGATGGTCATCGATGATTTGATCAAACTGAAGGATCAACGGTTCAAATTTAAATATGTATAAAATTATGGTTGGAGCCGTTCGTGCAGCCCGTGAGTGAGCTTTAATGGGGGATGAGACATCCACTGGTAGAATTTGATCGACATAAAATCAATTTACTCGTCTCATTTGTATCACAAAGCATCCAAGTATTTCATGAAAATAGTTCCAGAGCTAAAGGTGAAATTGCGAGCAGCTGCTACCAGAAATTAGAGTTTGTGCAAAAAAATCCATGAGTTAATTTTCTCTGTTTCCCAGTCATTCTGCACCTAAATTTGGGAAAAGGGGGGTTTGCTATGCTTGTCACTGAGTTCATTAAAATCTTTGTTAGGGTTATTGTTTAATCATAAATTGTGAGGAATTGTGGTATTTTTACTCTGTAATTTCCTATCTCTGCTTAGTCATAGCCACTTCAAGTGTAACATTGTAGTGAGACCCTAGTTTGTCTAAAATGGCGCCAACCAAGCAGCACTCTAGCCACATTGAATATTTGAAAAGAAACTTGTACAATGATTTCTTAGATCAATTTCCATTATCAACAAATGAGAGAAGGAAAGGTTTGGTGTTGATGCGAGGGAAAATCCTAGGGGAGGGGTTGGCATGTAATAATTTCAGCATTGATGATGCTAGGGTTCCACTCACAGGCTTAGAAATGTTCAGATTATGGTATGGACAGAGGAATTTGCCTCATCCTTTTTCAAATGGATGGATGTATGACATGGGAAAGCTAGTTGTTCCAAATGTGTTCCCTGATGTGGACTTACTTAGAGCAGTGGCCAAAAGATATGACCCTATCACACGGGTAATCAGAGATAATGATGGAGGGGTTCTATTGGAAATTAACAGAGATGTTATCCAACAGAATTTTTATTTGAGTGAGCCAAGTGATGACTTGGTTCCTATTAATCTTGAAGAAATGAAGCAGGAGTATACAAAATTGAATTTTTTTTTTAGGGTTAAGCTGCTTCCACCTCATCTGGTTAAAGCAGGGGGTTCACAATTTCACATCATCCCTAGTGACCAGGAACCCTTCAGATTGAATTATTTTGGAAAGCCTTTCTTGGCTACTTTCTAGTCACTATGTTAGATTTTGGGTTTTAGCCATGGTGCAGTAATGCCGATTGCATACATGTTCATGGGGGTACAAATACAACACCCTAACTTCTCTGTAACATATGACTTTGCTTCTTTTTTGGTGGAGAGGATAGATGAAGGACTGTCGAAGTTGCAGAATGGTGATACAGGTACTCAATTCTTTTGGTATTCCATGTTGATGCATATGTTCTTGTTTAGGAATGCTGATTTCTTTGTTGAGAAGATGAACTTAAGACAATCAGTTAATGGAGAAAGATTGTCAATACAGATATGGGCTACAGATTTGTCCTGTAATAAGGAAAGTATCAGTTATGTGCAATTTGATAATTATTTTGCTACAAGATTAAGGGCTAGATTGATGGTAAATGTACCTAGGATCCCTCAAGAACTGCATGATTTCCTTAGGCCGAAGGAGAGGAAACCAAAATTGAGGGTTTTACATAACTGGGGTGACATTATCCCATATCCAGTCAGCACTGTCTTGAGAATATATGGATTTCAAGGAACCCCTCACATACTACCATATAATGTGCCACCAAGACTAGGGTTTATAGAAGTTATGTGGAAAATGGGGTGTATTCATGAAGATAACCTAACTGGAAAGGGGAAGGGAACATTATTCTCTGATTATACAGTAGTGTCTGACTTTACATTTTCAAAGGGAGGCTAGACACATTTTGAAAAATTCTTTGTTGATTACCATTTGAGATTTGGTCCAAGGCGACAACATGATCCTGAAGGTTTCTTTGCTCTTTTTAGACAAAGAATAAAAGGTGGAAAATTTGCACATGAGTTCAATTTCCCTGAGGACCTAATCAAGAATGAATTTGATTTAAATAGACAAGAATTGAACAAGGAAAAGTGGATAGCTTATAGTAAGCTACTGGATATTGTACATGAAATGGATTTGACGTATGATCCATTGATGGAATTCACTCCATACCACAAGAGAATTTATTTTTTAATGAAGAATTTCAAGGAGATAATGAACACCTTGACAACCAAAAAGATAAATTTAAGGCTACATCTAGAATGCAAGGACAAAGTGATATGCCAATTGAAACAAGGCCAGTATGTCAGCCTACAGAAAGGCGGCCCATCTATAGGAGGAAAAGGGATACTGGAAGTGATGAGGAAGAAGTAGATAGAAAAGGGAAGAAAATAATGAAGGTGCCTTCATGACCAAGCCCAAAATTCAAAGAAACTAGGGTTTTAAAAATCATTGAATTAAAATCTTCACCACAGCGTAGTCCCCCATCACCACCACCTAAGTCAAGCCCTAAAAGGCAAAGAACTGATCACCTACCTGAGGATCTCACAAATGAAATTATTGTTATTGATCAAGACATGCAGGTTGGTATGTCGTCCCCTCCTAGGTCAGCTGAATTGGTTCTATCCGATTTGGATATGAAGGGTAAGAGTGTGCAGGATGCAAGAATGGAGGCTTGCAAGGAGTTCTTAGATGACAATGCATTTGTAAAGACTCTTGTATTCTTGCAATTGGCATGGAGGATGAAATTTGAGGAATATCAAAATAAATGCAAGGAGAGAAGAGAACTAAGGCCTGATAGGTCAGATCAGGAGAATGATGAAGAAGTGAAAGTTGAACTAATGGAAAAGTTCAAAAACATCACTCCTGAAGAAGGAAGACAACTAGTGAATCAGGTTGGTGTTTTGATTTTTCCTGAATGGGACATTGTAGATGCAGTGGCTTTTAGTGCCATTATGAAGTCCAAGAATCCTTTTTAGGATTCTGAAAAAGAAGTTAAGGTAGCATTACAAAACTCTACCTTCAGTGAAGAATATGAGATCTTGGCAATTTGGGCATTGGCTCCATAAGGAAGAAAGCTAGATATTGTTGATATTAATCCAAATTTCAAAAGAGGATTAATAATAAAGAGGGCTTCAGAGACTACAACAACCAAAGCCACTAGTTTAACTATGAATGTGGCCAAGTTGGCCCAAAAGACTACTAAAAGGGAGGAGGTTGAAAGAAAGAGCCTAATGGAGAAGTATAACATTTTAATTGAAGAATATAGTAAAATGCAATAGAGGAATGTTGAGCTGCAAACTAAAGTAGAAAGGTTCAAGTATAGACATACTGGGGAAACATTCAATGCTCCAGGAACCAGCACATCACCTCCCATAGTAGGGTCAATGCCTCTTGCTTCTCCAAATGTTTCTACATTAGGGTCTCCCATTCAAAATTCTACTCTTACCCCTCCTCTAGAACATGTCGATGAACAAACAGAGTGCTTTGTTGATCCAACAAAGAGGCAGCTCATGCATGAAATTGATCAATTACAGACATCACTAAGGGTAAAAGAGGAGGGTTTTCTTTCAAAAGAAAAATAAATTGTTACTCTTGTTTTGGAGCATTTAAATGAAAAGGTGGATAATAAACTGCCCTCTATACATTCTTTGTATTATTTGCTATCTGAAGCAATAAATAATATTGATAGGGATTAGGGGATAGTGATTCCAATAATTCAAAATTGGATCCCTAGGGAAAATAATCTAGATGTTATGACTAAAGCCTTAAGGTTTGATGCAAATAACAGGCCCCAATCATTGAAGCCTACTTATATATTAGTTAAATCATTGCAAAGTTTTCAGACCTTACCAGATGATCTAAGTAGGAAGATTAAGGAGTTGGTAAAGAACTTCAATGATTGGGGTAACACACTATTACCTGATATAACTAATGAGCAGAGGGAAATCAGAACACTCCAACAATGGCAGGATCAAGCAAGTAAAGTCATCAATAATCAAATTAAAATAATTTGTGATGACTCAGATTATGATTTGTTGGTAAATTGTATGGATAAGATTATTGGTATCGGCTCATTTTTTGAATCTTTTAAAAGAGATGCTAAGCAGGTAGCGGTCAAGTATTTGCCTTATAGTACAAAGGTAAAAGAGGTGATTGATTTTGACTGGCCAACTGACGAAGAATACCAGAGGTGGGTGGCTAAGTATTTGAATGATGAGTAAAAAGAGTGGGCTACCGATGGGTGGTAAATCAGATGTTGCGGTTACAACATTTCCAGTTTTGTATGGATGAATTTCTTGGCGTGGGTTTCGCGTGGTTCTTTGTTATTGCATAAACCTTCCTCTATCGACATGATGAACGAGAATATGCTTGAGGATGATTGCTGTTGTAACAATTTTTGAACAAGAATATTTTTTAAGGTGGCGGCTATTGTAACAAATTTTGGAATATCACCAGGTGCTCCAATTGACTGGTGACAAGTGTACTTTTTTGCCCAGTGCTTGTTTACTCTTTCATTTTCTATAAGAAGGATTTCAAGGCCAGAAGTACGGGTTAGCAAGTTAGATAAATTTTGTCGAGTCTAGGTGAAGTTGCAGAGAAAATTGTAAAGTTCGATGGTTTTAGAGAAATGCAATTTAGGTTTTGAGTCATTATCTAACAGGTTTTGAGTTCATAGAGATTTAATGTTGTATAATAGTACTAGCATTTGAGTTGAAATGAAAATTCGAGCTCATGTCTCTCCATTGTACATGCATATCTGAACTTTGAATGAAATAACTAAGGGTTATTTTATCCATCTCACTGTTGTGGTGAGTATGATTCTATTTTAGCTTTAATTCAAGGAATTAATCAAAATACTTGAATGGGATTATAGGAAAATATGTGTTGTATAAGGATTTGATAAGTAGTCCTGGGTTAGAATGCACACTGATGAAATTGTAATGCAATATTGTCAGGGATCTTATAGGTGATGTATTAAATCTGTTATAAACCTCTAGATGCTTATGAATTTGACTCCTGCAATGGATATATGGCACTGATCTAAATTCTAATTATTTGTGTAGTTCTGTATTTGTTTGTCTTTGCCTAAAGCTTGCTACAAATTGCAAATCATTTACTATCTTATACAATGGATTGTGTTTAGTTATCTCACACTCCAGATAGTTGATATTGTCTATGAACACCAATTCTAGTTGATATTATCTTATCGTGTTGAGCTATTAAGTGAGATCATCTACTATTGTTAATTTTGTTTATAATAATGGTGCAGAGGTTGTAAATACATTAAGGGATCACCCTCCTGGGTCTTGCAGAGCCCGAAGTGTACGAGGCTTTTAAAGTCCTCATCAGTTGGTCCAGGTCCTTCGAGCTGCCTTTGATTGGAATTGGCAATTCCATAGGTATATTAGAAGACAAACCTAGTTACATTGTAAAAAGAACCAACATACACATCAACCACTGAACAACCACCTCTACAGCTGACTTTTTAATCTTTTATGATCACATGAAACATAAAACACACTAATTTCAAGGTTGTTAACATCACTATTGAAATGTTTTAATTTTTTGACTTTTCAAACATTAAAAAGTACATCATTAAATTAATCATGTAATGGCATAAAAATTAAAAACATCATGAATTAATTATGTAACCACATAATTCAAATATAATTCTATCAAGAAATTAATATCAAATAGATAATATAATGAAGTAACTTATACATTTCAATGTCATTGATCTTCTTCTTCATCCAACTCTTTGTCTGTATCATCTGATCCAGATTCGACATTGTAAGGATTAGTCATATCATCATCATCGTCATCGATATCAGTTTTGATAATGTCATCGTCCACACGAATTTCTTCTTCATGAACATTAACTCCTACATCATCATCATCTAGTTCCTCCTATTCGACATCTTTGTCAGGGACATCATCAACTAACCATTGATCCTGATCATCATCTACATCATCTTCTAGTTCTTCGGTATCTTCTTCTTCCACCACATTATACTTTACCGGTCTTCCTCTTGGATCATGTCTAACAAAAAATGACCAACCCGTTTACCTGGAACCTCTGAGTAAAATACCTGCTCACATTGGCTTGGAAGAACATAGGGCTCATTTTCAGCTCACTCAATCAACCTTGTATTAACCATGGTAAATTCATTATCATGTTTAATAACAGTTCTCTCAGGATCATTTTTCTTCAATCATAGCCTATACCATAGGACGACAAACAAAATTAATTTGAAGGACTTAAATTCACACTCAAGTATATCATCCAAAATCCCATAGTATCGATTTTCTGAGACTTCTGAATGTATGTCAGCTTCTAGATGAAACATTAGTCACCTGAAAGACTGCAGTTATACCAGAATCACAAGTTTTCTTCATGTCATCCAACATTTTGATTCAAAATTTACAACCATTGGACCACATAGCCTTGTGGTGTTTCACCTGCAATATGTCAAACATGTAAAAATTATTGCAATATCATTAGTTGATAAACATATTTATTCTTGGCCGAATGTATGCAAAGAAAACAATCTCAAGATATATATACATCAATATACTTAAAAATAATTAAATAATATGGGTGATTAATATATTTATATGTACCTGTTTATCTCTTAAACCATATGCTAAATCAATTTCCCTTTGTGTAACATTGGAATCTCCATTACGATGAGCTTCTTTAACCAATGAAGCCACACCTTCCCATGTTAACGTGTGACCAGATTGTTGACATCGTTCAATCCATACCATCATCCAATCAATATTGTTGGTGACGCACAAATGTAGTGCATCCCACTCTCGACCAATTGTACCAAAATAAATTAAAATTCACAAACGATGCATAATTAGTTAAATACCACAGTACATGACCTTAATTTATAATTGATGTATATTGAAGATTAAAAATTAAATAAGTACAATGTACATAAAAACCATATGTAAAATGCATTCCAATTAATCTCCATGACCATTTTATAATTACCTCTCACTTTCCTCAATCTACCTTTCCCCAACAGGTACTCCCCTTCGAATTTGTTAATGGAGTTGGGATCCCAAATGCGATCTAAATGGATCTTTGCTGTAAACTTAGGAAGATATTCACTAATGTATACCATGGTCTGGTATACCATATATCCCTCCACCATAAAACCCTCAAGATGTGCTCTTTGTCTAACCAAAGCCTTCAAAAATTTCAAGTGTCTCTCAACCATCCACATTGACCTTGTGTGTACAAGTCCACACAATTCAATCTCCTCAACTTGGTGTATGAGGTACTGTTCTTGTGCATTGAAAAATATTGAAGGTAGACACTTTTGCATTTCACACATTAGATGAGGGATTTTTCTTTTCCAATAATTTATATCTTCTTTATGGATTTCTTTAGATGATAGCCATCTACAAGTGATTCAAGGTGCAAATATATTAATGATATTTAATAAAAATATACAATATATTACATAACAAGTAAAACAAATGGCAATTAGAAGATGTATACAGTGAATTCAACAAATCTTGCTACTTACCTCATGTATTTTACAAGATCATATATAACTTGCTTGACATTATTGTCAAAGTTGTCTCAGAGAGATAGAGGTAGAACATACTGCAACAATTATAAAATGATCTTTCCATTATTTTTTCAAAAGTAGTAAACACAATACACTGAAAAGTACATGTATTATACAAGTGTATATAATATACCAAAATAATTACCTTAATGAAGGTATGCCAATCACGAGTTTTCATCCTTGACCCAAATTCACCTTTCTTTTTTACTATATTGTTTATGTTCGCAGCAAATCCTGTGGGAAATTGAATTTTTTGTATGACTTCTTTTATAGCATTGCTTTGTTGCTCTGTTAATAACCAAGGAAGGGCACTTATATTAATTTGGTCTCCATCACTATTCAATTGAATGATATTTCATTGCATGATTGGCTTCTCGAATGTCACTACAAATTTTGACAATTTTTTCTTTGTCATGCCTTCCATCCAATATTTTCCATAACGTTTCTGTTATATTCTTTCCGATATGCATTGTATCAAACAAATGCACAATTTGTAGCTACTCATAGTAGGGCAACCTACTAAATTGTCTATGATAACTTTTTAGTCCCTGTGGAAGCCAGCCATTAATGCCTTGACGACCTTCATGAAGCATATAAGTTAAACAAATTAACAATGACAATCATTGTCAATTACAACATGAGTAAACACAACACAATACAAAAATATAAATTCAAAACATATCATATATAATAGATAAACAATTTGATCCAATATATAACTTTGACGATTAATTCTATTATATTCCAACTTCCATAGGTGAGGTGACATTCTTTGTGGTTTTGATGTAGTCTCCTCTTTCCTATTGAAAAGATTTTTTTTAGTAGTTCGATACTTATGATTTCTATGAAGGAATTTCCTATACTCATCAAACACCTGCTTTCCTAAACTTGTTGAACGATGAGATTTCATCTTTGGACCACAAATTAGACATGCAAATTTTCTCTTTGTTTGAAGACCTGCAAGATGATATATAATTGGATTAAATATGTCAATTTTTATAATTATATATAATGAATAGATTATTTTAAAAAAATTCATGATATCTACTTCATCAAATTAAATATTGTTAAAGTGCAGTCGAACGTTATAACATACCACAAAATGTGTTAGCCCTGGGGCATCATGAATTGTCCATACAAGCATTGCATAGAATTGAAATTGTCTTTGTCCTATTGGTCTAGAGATGTCATACATAGTGACACCATTCCATAACTTTAGTAACTCATCGATAAGAGGCTCGATATATACATTCATATCTTTCACTTGGTACTTAGTTGAATGAACATAAACATTACATAATTATTATAGCCATTTTACTGCAATATATATAAATTAATGTACATGACTATTGAATGAAAAAAATATAAGTCATTATGCAACAAATAAGACAAATGAGATGCTACTACGTTAAATAAAATTGATGTAAAAAAATACCTAGAACAATCATTGATAACATTATGTGCTCCCTCTTTATTGACATCCATGGAGGAATGTTATTGTTGATAACAAAAATAGGCCACACTGAGTAAATAGATCTCAGCTCTCCAAATGGATTGACACCGTCTGCTCCCAATGAAAGCCTGAGATTACGAGGTTCTTCTTTAAAGTGTGGCCATTTTTCTTCCATGTTCCTAAATGCATAACCATATGCAAGCATTTGAAGAATGTCATCTCCACTTCTATTATGTGCATGGTAATACGTCAATTTCACTAAGCTTTCACACCTATATAATCATTGCATACGTGGAATAATGGGAATATAATGAAGAGCCTTGTGAGGCACCTTTGTTGTTACTTGATCTATTCGATATCTACTGATATGACATTTTAGGCATTCTGTTGCAAATTTCTATTGTTTATAATATATAATATGATCATTGGGACATGCATCTATTGCTTGATACTCTATGCTGATATCTTTCATAATGGCACATAAATCTCGGTATGAGCGAGGTAAAATATTTGATGGTGGTAACAAAAATTTACCAATCAATCTACAACAAAAAATAATTTTTTCATATATAGAATATTAATGGTACATATTTCATCCTTTATTTACTAGTGATGAACTAACAACAATTAAAATAGATGAAAAAAGATGACATATATGACATACCTTAACATTCGTGAGATTGTTATGTTTGATAAACCATTCATAACCTTAAAGTTCAATAGCAACAATATAGCAGAGAGAAGAGTTGTTTCAGAGCCTTCATAAAGGGGCTCATATGCCTTGTCAAGCACAAGTAAATCATGAACATCATCAAAGTCATCTTGATCATCATGATCAGCTCTGCCATTAAATGTGGCATGGATCAATGTATTCATACCATCATCTTCAACTGTGTTTTCTAGCGCATGATCATCTTCTTCCATAGGATCATTAACTTCATCTTTGATATTCACACCTCCATGTTCATCTGCTTGCAAAACCACATTCTCCGGGCCGTGATAATCCATATCATCTGCCCTAGGGCGCCCCACCTTTATAATAATGATAGACACAAATAAACCATGATCATGATCAAGTGATTATATATATATAATGTTAAAACAATATAAACATTTACAAATTCAATCAATATAAACACATATAATGAACAACTTTACCAATGGATCTATAATCATGCCCTTCAACGCGACCACATGCCGCTTACACAAGCTACCAAGCAGATTAAAAGTCATTCAGTTTTTAAGCTCCTGTACTGTAAGGACAATAAAATTTCCCATCACCCTTTCTTTTCAATCTAGCCCACAATCTATCAAGTGTCTCTTCATTTTGTTCTAGACTAATATTATCTAACATGATTTTTCTTTGCCACGCTTGACTATTTAGATCTTAAAAAAATATCAAACTCACACTCCAGTAATTTTTATTCATAAACAAGTAACATAGTCTAATAATTTTGATATTTTACACCAAAAAAATTTGGCATGCAACCACCCCTGCAAAAGAGAAGATAGTATGAAGTTAATGACCCCAAAAAACACTTTACAATGCTAATTCCAAAACTTATTAAATTCTGATTTTACTATGATTTCCAACCGTTAAGACTCCTAAAATCAGAATATTGAACTTGATCACAAAATTCCTACAACAATGGAGGTATAGCGAGCTAGTAAGAGCAAGTGACCCATTCCTAAGGAGAAACAAATCGGAATCATCATTGCTAATGTCAATATGGATTTATCCTTTTAGTTAAAGATGCAATGTGTCACTTCTTATGACGAGTTTATCCCTAGGGCCTTCAACATTGAGAGAGCCTTAATAAAAAACAACAGAAGCATTGGTAAGAGCATGATTAAGGTACAAACCCTAGGCCTTCGTAAAAACATAAACAATAACTATAACGGATTAGTGAGGTTGCAATACCAGAAAGATTGAGACATTATAGGTAATAAAAAAATCTTGCAATCTAAAGATTGTAGCCAATAACATGCACACTATGTAGCTTACTGACATTTGTAAATGCAATCTACAGTAAGAAGAATGACAATCACTTGAGATGTGATAGTCAAAAATAGGCTAAGCAGTGACAAGATAATAAAGCTCAAACCTTGCATAGTAAAGTGGAGATTTTAACAATGAGTTTCCTTACCCCCTTGCTGACCTTAAGGGTTTTTCAAATGCTTTTGGTAGTGTTATACAAGGCAAATGCAATCAGGGAATGACTATCCAAATGAAGGAATAGTGGTAATCATAGGTTCAATATTTCTTCTTAGCCATTAATATTGTATAATGGAGGTAGTGGATTGCATGTTTGAGCAGTGTTTTGAGACTCACCAAAGATGGGAAAATAGTGAATAATACCTTGTGGACTGTGAAGTAGTGTCAATAAGGTTGAAGGATCTTAAGAACCAAAATACCATGAAACAATGAGTCCCTTTGCAGAAGTAGGCAGTCTATAGGGTATAGTTTGATTTTATAGAAGGATGCTCATGAAAGGAATCTTCAAGTGATAGTGAATGAGTTGTTCGAGATTGCAGCTGAGGGTGCAATACCCAGTCTTAAAGGAAGTTAGCAAAGCAGTAAATGTGCAAGAAAATTGAATCGTACACAACAAACAATTCACAATGTTATCTTCCATACTGCCTTGAGTTTGAAGACAAAAATTTCATTGTATCTTCATGATGAAAGTATGAACTTAATGGTTAATCAATCGCAACCATGATTTTAAACATGTTATTGTGCTTATGGAGGGCCATTTTAAGCAAGGCAAGGAGTGGTGGTTTGGAACAATGGCAAGGTATGAAGGACTTGTTTTATATTTTTTTTATACTATGCAAAATTTTAGCTTAAGATTGCTCTTAGAAGAGATTGAAGGTGGATTATGGAACTCAAGGGTTACCATGAAAAGGATTAAAGAAAAGACTAAGATTCATTTAAAAAGCCATGGTCATGAAGATATTAAAGATGTGACATGCAAAACCTAGTAGTTGAGTAATGAATAATAAAGTACAAAGAGGATAGTGCATTGGGGTAGATTTAGGAGATATCCACATTATCTAATTACGGGGAAATACATCATTTATTTATTTTTTTAATTAAAAGAAATCATTCTAAACCCTATATAGGATACATTGATACTTCAAAAGCCTCTGAAGGAATTTCAGATTATGCAAATATATGTCAAGTAACATTCATAAGGTTTAGAAAATCTTGATCACTCTCTAGAATAGCCCATTGAACATGGGTTGTGCTTGAATGCACTACATAATTGATATAACACAACCACTCTACATATCAACCAGAGTTATAGGCTCTTTATTGCAGCAAGAGGTAATCACTCTTCGATCATGCTATAATTACATCATATCCTATTAAACTTGGGACAACCTGAATGCACCTAATGATGATTGACACCTACATTATACAACCTGAATTAACTACATTATATGAGTGCTTCCATTTCTATCACAACATAGCCACATTAAACTTGGGTCACACATGAATGCATCATGTATTTGTTATAGCACAATTGTGCCACATGACCAATAGAGTTATGGATCACATAATTACAGTCACAAGAATTTGTTCCTTGGTTGTGATCTTATGGTGATTCCACACAACAAAATATGGACATGAAATTCTCAAAACCCTAAACCTCTAAAAATGAAATCCGATGAGATGTTGCTTTAAAATATGATTTTCAAACCTAGAACTACAAATCTGACTGCACAACTGAATTCTACAAAAAGACAATGACTACCCTCAACCTGGTAATATCTTCTTGAATTTTTCTTATTTTTCCAAGAAAATCATCCTTAGTTCTCCACAAACTATCTCAAGTAGAGCAAAACATTGTCGCAATAAATTAGGCGCGAATTCACTTTTCTTTATGTCGGCCACAATTTGATTTTTTTTTAATTTTTCATGTTTGTCGAAAATTCAACGAAAACAATAGCTGACATTTCGACGAACCCCAAGTTCATCAAAATTTCAACGAACGTCGGGGATAAACTTTCAAAAAATTGGAAATTACACATCAAATTTTACAAGCACCCGACGAACATCGAATTTTACATATTTCATTAGACAGTTTCACCATATTTTGCAGTCAAATGTATTAGTGATAGTATAGCATAATCAATTGCCACATACCAACAGGGTAAACACCAATATTTTGTCAAGGGTTTTGGTTAGTTTGTTGGATATGAAAGTTTCAAAGCAAAATGTAAAGGTGATTATGAAGTGTCTGTTCAAGAAATAATTGCTTGTGGGGTTAGAT